>JACEVL010000005.1:633714-923714 GCA_020284085.1 Aporrectodea caliginosa | reverse complement strand
TACGCAAAACATATTATTTGAACCACTTTTTTGTTACTTACTTTGAACTATTGTTTCAAACTGAAGTTTAGAAATACCAATCTAACATTATTAACTAGTCTTTGATGTTAAATGCAAATGTTTGAATTTTAAAATTATTTTTAAGAACTGTAAACTTTTGTACTAGATTTATCAGTAAATTGGTGAAGATTAGCAATTGACGAGAGTTGACTGTAGAGTTTTTGATTAGCTCATAAACACAATAATGGCAAAGACAACAAGCAGTGCTGAAGTTTCGCTGATAGAGAAGGGCACAGAAAAACTGTCTGGGTCCCATCTCCCAACAAAAGTTCCACCCGACGATCATGCAAAAAGAACCATGAGGAGCAGGTGACAGACTTGCAGTAGCCTACTAGTCATAGGTGACGGGGAAGAGATATATACTGAAGTTTAGAATTTTTGCAGAACAGTTCTGCAGAATTTTGGATGAAGCCTGCCTGAACACTATGGATGACTCAAAAATACAATACAACTGGGAGATCAAAAATTGGCTGCAGAACTGGCAACGAACAAGCTGAAGCCTGCCTGAGGACTCTGGATGACTGGGGTCTTCGGACTTCGGAGTCTAGTTCGTGGTATATAGTCTATGACATCACTGCCAGCAATACTCGCCTGAAGAATGGTTCCTGCACTTTTATTGAGAATTCGAATTAGCAAGAATTAACCTGGATGGCTTGCCGCCATCATGTCATGGAACTTCCACTTGCTGTTTCGGCTCTTTATCTTGACCTACTGTAGGGTCTCCGGGTCTCACGTTACTATGCTCAGGAGGTTCCAGCAAAGCTGGCCACACCGCCACACATTGACCAAGTGACAAATGAAGTGGCTTCCGACGACATCTTTGGTGCACACACACACACACACACTTCTGCTCTTCGAGAAGTAATATGGCGAAATTCTGCAGGGCAGCTCTTGGCGGGTCACATCAGAGAGAAGACTACGAGGATTTCTTGAAACTCAGTTTGATCTTCCAGGATGGTGCAAAGGGAGCAAGAGTTTCTTTTCAGGCACCAGGAGCATTCCATCATGCACGTTGGATGGTGAAAGCTATCTTTAGCATTAAAATATTTGTTTTCCAGCAGCTATTATCTCCAACTGCCAAAGAGAAGCACAGTGTAAAGGAGCTGGCACTGTTTGTGAGACTTGTCTATTTTCGGTTCTGGCATGAAGCTCCTCTGCCTATAAGAGCACCACTCAACGATCTACTGCTACTGGAGGAGCTCAGTAAATATCTAAATATGAGAGTGACAAAGGTTGCCTCGACCACATTCGGTAGGCATATCTGGTATGTTTCAGAAATTTTGATCAGCTTGTCCTTGTTTGACAACAGAATTGTAGTATGTGAAAAAACTGATGGTGACAAACCTCCACCTTCCACAGTCCATCAATTATGTGAAGTGCCTCGACCATCTTCCTGAACCCCTCAGCTCCCTTGGCCTTGCATCTTTCGTCACATAGAGAACTACTGTCATCGTTGACATTCTGAACTTGAATTGAAAAGAGAAGGCCCAAGGCTTCCTGGTAAAGGATCCTAAGGAATGATGCGATGATCACTCCTACCAGGACCTCCTAAAGGCAGTGTCAGTCATGACAGTTATGAACGACTCTGCTTGGGAGAGCCATTGGTTTGATGCAGTAGTAGAATTAATCGTTGACAAAGAATGAAGAGCAGCAGTTCCTTCTTCAGCTCGCGAAACGCTGCAAGAACACCTATGCATCCTGCTCTACGCCCACTCTGATGAAGATGACAGATGACATAGAATGTGTCACTCTTGAAAGAAAAGTTCCAGTGTTTCCATAGCAAAATTGAACATTTTGGAATCTTTTCTTACTTTCATTGCTGCACTATATGTTTTAATTCAATTGAAATTCTGTTTTCTGCTCTTAGTGCAGATCAGTGTGATTTTCCTTACAGATTTTATTTTAGTTATAGTTATAGTTATAGTTAATGATTTTTATTTTAGTTATAGTTATAGTTATAGTTAGTATTATTTTTTTAGTTATAGTTATAGTTATAGTTAATGGATTTTTATTTTAGTTAATTTTAGTTACTACTTAGTTACAATAATTAAGTCTATAAGCAAAATTGTGCGTATTAATACGCTGTTTCACAATTTACTCATAACTATGAAAACCTTTGAAGCATGGGTACAGTCAGCTTCATGAATACACGAGTTTCCAAAGTAACTGACAAATTTCACAATAAAAATTTCGCATTTTTCGTTCTCATTTATGTCGAATCGTCCATATTGCACTTCCTATTTTTATTTTTTGTATTAACGAAAATAAAGATGAATTTTCGTTAGTGTTATTTTCGTTATAGTTATAGTTATAGTTAATGATATTTTTAGTTATAGTTATAGTTATCGTTAACGAAGTCATTTTATTTTCGTTAACGAACATTTTCGTTATCGTTATCGTTAACGAAAATCACACTGGTGCAGATTACCGATTTCATGCTTAATATGGTGAAAATACCCTGACCTTGAGCGACCTCTAAATACTCATCAATCTATCTCAAATTTAGTAGAGGTAATAGTGTTCAGCCATAGAACAAAAGGAGGGTTGTGGAGGGCAACTCTGAGACACTTTGTGTTTTTGGACCACCCTAGTCTACATACAAATCCCATCATAATGTATCTAAGAATCTACAAAGCGCCTCTTACATCACTAGCTGTTCAGAGGCGCTCTCAGTTTGAAAGCCCGGTGAGATAAATAAGTCTTCAAGCAAATGAAGCGATGAGGGAGGAACCCGACTAAAATCTTAGTACGGATTGAGGGGGAGGAGTCATTGTACATTGGAGGGCCTACGAGGGCCTATGACACGGTGTTGGGCCATGGGAGTCCATGCCCTGGGAACTAGGAGATTAAGTCGATCCGCTCACCGGAGAGGGCTGGAAGAGGCAGAAGAGAGAGGCTTGCACATTAAGTCGGCGATGGGATGCCTACTTCACTCATGTATGTATATATTTGGGTATATACTTACATACACGAGTACATGGTTTTCTAGGTCGCACAGCTTCAGAATTATTAATTTATTATTTGCATAGCCCAATGCGTTGAGGTTTGAAAATATAAACCCCTCAACTGATAAAAGCTTTTACGATCATCAGCTCAGTTAAACATTTAAAATGGCCGTTCGATAACACTTAAATTTATGACTATAGTCTTTGCTGGTATAACATGAAGTGCTGACATTACTAATATAAATCATGCTGCTTACCTCGGATTTTGAAAGTGTTTAACAGGTGCTGAAAAGAGAATAATATTGTATTTTAATTAGAGTTAAAAACACTTTCACATATAAAACCAAATAGATGTTGTCGATAGGCATTATAAACGATGTGCTTAAAATCAGGGCAATAATTGATTGGTAAATTGGGAGATTCTTTTCGTTTTAAGTCAATGCAATAATTGAATCCATTAATTTCACAACTTAATACCATAACAGAGCTTTTGAAATAGTACTGGCCATCGATACAATGCATTAAATAGTAGGCCTAACAGTTACGGTTAATGAAAATTCCTGCATAAGACCAGGTGGCACGTACAATAACTGAAACTAAAGCGGATAAAGAATAGGTAACAGAAATGCCAAGATATTCACAGAAACGTGTTTAAAAATACCGCGAAGAGAAACAACAATTATCACTATGAAGGAGAGAATATCATCATTAACCCTAGGGCTACCAAGCTTTTTTTGTAACACTGGCTACCAAGGGAGGGGTGGTTACCACCCCCCCCTGGATTTCGTGTTTGGTTTCACATATCATAACTTGTAATATAGCATTGGATTCAGCATTCATTTCTGCACAGAATGGTATATTTAGTTGTACATTATGTGAATGCACCTCGAAATTACATCACTTTTAACAACGGAACCCCTTAATTAGCGATATTTTATATTTTTGCGTACATTTTGTACTTTTTGGATAAAAATATAAGATTATGTGTGTTTTGAAACTGATCTATGTCACATACATCCCTACACATGTTTATATACGTATAAATATACATCCATACATATATATACATACATATATATATATATCGGTTTACGTTGTGATGCTGTATTCAGGCATTTTCACACAGATTACGCGTTTTTTATTTATTTTGATCACTTCCGGTATTAAAAAAACAAATTAATCAGTATGAAAAAATAGCACTGCATGTCCTCTATGCAACGGCATAATTTATTTCTCTTCAAAAATAAATTATGAATATGTTATAATCGAAAAAACATGAAAAAATTTTGAAAGTGTAACCTATTTTCATACATTTTAATTTATTTTTAGCACTTCCGGTTGTCTCAGGTCAACTCAGTGACCACAGAAATGTAGCCCCACATTCCCTCTATAGAACGGTATAATTTGTGTCTCTTAATATTAAATGACGGTTTTACTGTCATCAACACAAAATGGCGATCCATTAAAGTGTTTTACTGCATTAACTAGGAAGCTGAAGTTTCTGAAAGTATATCCTGCCATCTAGGGAATACATTTTAGCGTGATTTCGCCGCTTTGAAGACGTAGAGATGGAAGTATTATTTCTTAGATTTGTAGTAGATTCTCGGTGGTGATGGAAAATATGACCGGGGAATTACTTTAAGGCTGCTCTGTTAGGCACTAGCTGTTGTACAGGAAGCACGTGGGTATTATAATATTATTGTATTGTGTTTATTAATTTTATAAAGCGCCTCTCACGATGAACACCAATCAGAAAGACCCCGAGCGAAGTGTGGACATAACACAGCGAAAGGTAACACCTGGACCACCGGTCAATATCAAAGAACGAGTTGATGATTGTAGGGAGTTGGTTCCATATATAGTGAAGGGCCAATGAAGGCAAAAGCTGGAGATTTAGCCATTGCAGTCCTCGCTCGTGGGTGAGGTGGAGTAACATTGTAGGACTAATGTCAATCTTCGAAAATTTCAGCGCCCACAAAAGCCATGACAGGGAGACCAGCTTAACGTAATTGGCGCTATATCAGATCAGTTCCGCCAAGCTCTTTTGAGCCTTCCGGTGCCAGATGAAAATCCGGGAAGTCAAGTCGAGGAGGGAGTAGGCCCTATGGAATGCTAGTCAGCGCAGGTAAGGCTCGAGGAGGAGGGACGTTGTTGTTGTATTTCAGCTTAACGACACTTTTCATATCGAAGATGATTAGTGTCGGAGGCAGAAAGCAACCTCGTACTCCACGTTTCTATTGCGACCGGCCACCCGCAGGAGAGGGTTGATGCATAGGCCTATATAAAAGCATTTAGGACCACGTGACAATGTTTACGTAAGTCAAAACAAATTTTAAAATGCCGTCAACATATTTCACAGTTGATTTAGACGTTTAAAAAAGGAATACAGCATTAGTAATCGTCAAAATATTAATGTTTTTACTCATTTGTTTACAATATTGCTTCCAGCAATAGCCGAATGAGCCGATGTTTTGACTTACACAAACGTCGGCGGGCAGATAATTATCACAAAGATATCACGTGACTTGTGAATGCTCCTATACAAGTTGGACGAGTAGGCCTATGATTGGTTAACTCCGCCACTGCCCTACCTGTGGTAGTGCCAGTTCCAAGCCTGGAGAAAGGAGGAGGGCGACACTAATCATCTTTGTTATGACAGTGTCGTTAAGCAGCAACGAAGAAGTATGATTGGTTGGATGAAAGTAATGGCGGTGTATCTAGAGGCCGGGACTTGAAAAGCAAAGAAAGAAAAATGTAGGCATTTAGGCGATGGGAACAGGTTGTAAAATAGAAACAGACTCGCCGACTCCAGAAACAGATCCATGCCGAAAACCACAACCGGCATCTCGAAAGTTAGCAAATTAAATTTCTGACAAATAACCAACATCTGCTGGTTCCCCATGTTACTGCAGGCAGTGTAGGCCTAAAATTGCACAACAATGGTCCGAGAACAGAAACATGGGCAACGAAGTCTCTGAGGGATCCTTTTAACCTCGGGCCAAAACATAATAATACTTAATCCTTCCCAGAATGGTTTTATTATTGTCCAGATAATGTGTCATTCTAGAGAAAGATAAAAATATGGTAATTTCGTTTATGGAATATTTGGTAATCCTGGCACTGGCGGTCCCAAATTATTCAATGAAAGAAGTCGACAAAGTTATTTGATATTGTCACTTTAAAATGGAAGCTGGATTGATGAAAAAACTTTATCGCTAAATCGAAGCTGGATTGATGAAAAAAATGGTTTCCCTAAATGGAAGTGGGATTGACGAAAACATTCCTGTGTTGAAATAGAAGCTGGATTGATTAAAATAATTTCTTCCGTAAAGTTTATAAATATATATAATGATACCAAGCTGGTTGCATGGATGAAACTAACTTTCTATTCAATAGAAGCTGGATGAAAATAATGTTTTCAGTAGTTAGAAGCTGGATTCGTGAGAATATATAGCACGTTTTAGCGAAACTATAAGAAAGCGGCGGCCTCTGTTGATTTCTTTCATTGAATAATTTGGGACCGCCGGTGCCTATAATGATAAAATACCAAATTGCGAGTTTCTTTGCATGGGAGTTTGTGAACGAGTAAATAAAATTATAATAGCCTAATCAACGTTGTAGTTCCTCAAATTTAGAACTCCAATCTTGGTGTCTACTTCAACTCCGAGTCGGAATCGAACGTTTTGGGACATGTTTACGTCTGCAGAAGCTCTCTGGTGAATGCACTGCAAGCTATTTGAGTACTAGGCCTACTGCTTGATTAATGGCTTACTAGGCTAGGTAAATTAGAAAGTGGTTTAGTCAATGTCCAGGAAAAACAAAATACATGCATGCATACATACTTTACATACATACACACATACTGTAGCAATACCAGGACTATCAACTGCTTCGTTGTGTACGTCTATCATCATAATCATCCATGTTATTGCTGCTTTTACTTTTACTATATGTAGTGACTCATAGTTAATAATAAAGATAATGACAATGACGATGATGATGACAATACTAATAATAATTTAGTATTTCAATCTGACGAGTATGCATGAACATTACATGAAATACATGTAGTAGCAATAGACGATAACAAGTTTAACAGGAGTAAAATTTAACTGTATGGTGGCCTGCAAGGCGCATAATCTGTCCTACTACTCATTTTACAGTAGCCTCTAGGGAGTTGAAGGCTGAGTCAACCTTATGGGGTTAGTGGGTATTGAACCTCTGTCCTTGTTATCTTCGTGCCAGCGTATTACCATTCAACCATCTCCCCGCCCTGATGTAGAGAAATAGTTGCCAAGTATTCTGTAACATCACCTGGCATTATACCAAAATCAAAATCCCAACCCATACAGCAGTTCATAAATATTTAAAACATATTTTAGCCATGTTTTCATCTCTCATCCAACTTCTACTTCTACTATAACATATTTCCATCTCTCATCCAACTTCTACTTCTACAATAAATATTTTGATCGCTCATCAAACTTCTAGTTTTACTAAAATAATTTAATTAGCATCAATACCATGTTTTAATCGCTCATCCAACTTCTACTATAAATATGCACATCCAACTTAGAATGTTACTGCCATAACTTCAGCATTAAAACCATGTTTTCATCATTCATCCAACTTCTAATTTAACTATAGCATTATATTTGTGAACTGTTGTACGGGTTTGGATTTAAGTATATATGCCACCTGGCTCATCTACTGCTGTTCCTTCAATAAACTATGCTACACTAGGCACTAATAGACAAATTTAAACTCTTGAAGTATGTGGACAAATGTTCCCATAAAAGACATTTCTTATTAATTGAATTTTTATCCCTAAAAATCATATCTGCCACATAACAAAATAATCAGAAAAACAACATCTTGAAAATATCAAGTTATTCCAATATTATCATAGTGAAGTAAATTATAAAAGTGGTGAATAATGTAACAAAGACTACAAAATAAATCCAAAACCTGAATTACTTAATCCTCTCTAGAGTAGATTATCTGTAACATTGAAAACAAACCCACAGACTGATTTCTAAAGAAGAAAAAGGTTTCATTATCAAAGAATTGAATTCAATTGCTGATCTTGAAATACTTCAGCAGTCAGAATAACACACATGTATGGAAACAGTGATCCATAAACTCCTTTTCAATTTCAAATATTTCATCACAAATTCCACATCCATACATGTGGTTTCACTAGGAAAAGGGTGAATATCAGCAACATAATTATGATCTCTTATTTCCAATAACTTTCAGATTTTGTTTTTCTCCTCTGTGGGTTCTAATGTTATCAATGAGACTTATCAAATGCCTTATCAAATGCCTTGTTGCATAGTTCACATTTGTATCATATTTCTCGGTCATGGATTTTTCAAGGCACTCTAATGCAAAAGACTTCCCGTAGATTCCACTCTTGTGTGGTTTCTGTCCAGTGTGAGTTATTTACATGGTTTTTAATACCATACTTTGAGACTGTGCAAATGCTCTGTGAGAAGATTGACATTCACATGGTTTTTCTCCTGTATGCAATCATTAGACGATAATCATTTATGT
The DNA here is from genome assembly GCA_020284085.1 of Aporrectodea caliginosa. Lineage (NCBI taxonomy): Eukaryota > Metazoa > Annelida > Clitellata > Crassiclitellata > Lumbricidae > Aporrectodea > Aporrectodea caliginosa. The sequence continues at coordinate 915,153 of JACEVL010000005.1, read as the reverse complement.
CTCAGTAGCTGATTTTGCATCTGAAATGCTCTGTCATATAAGTGACTCACAAGGAAATTGAGACATCAGCTATCTTTTCTGTGACATCTAATATGAATTAACATTCCAAATCCTTTGTGGCGTAATTTACAGTTGTATCGTTTTTTCATGAGTGCATACCTGAATACCAATTTAGATAGCAATTCTGTGTAAAATTTTCAACAACCCTTTTCAATAACAATAACTCTAACTCTTTTCAATAACTCTTTTCAACAACTCTTTTCAATAACTCTTTTCAATAACTCTTTTCAATAACTCTTTTCAATAACAATAACCCTTTTCAATAACTCTTTTCAATAACTCTTTTCAATAACTCTTTTCAATAACTCTTTTCAATAACTCTTTTCAATAACTCTTTTCAATAACTCTTTTCAATAACTCTTTTCAATAACTCTTTTCAATAACTCTTTTCAATAACTCTTTTCAATAACTCTTTTCAATAACTCTTTTCAATAACTCTTTTCAATAACTCTTTTCAATAACTCTTTTCAATAACTCTTTTCAATAACTCTTTTCAATAACTCTTTTCAATAACTCTTTTCAATAACTCTTTTCAATAACTCTTTTCAATAACTCTTTTCAATAACTCTTTTCAACAACCCTTTTCAATAACTCTTTTCAATAACTCTTTTCAATAACTCTTTTCAATAACTCTTTTCAATAACTCTTTTCAATAACTCTTTTCAATAACTCTTTTCAATAACTCTTTTCAATAACTCTTTTCAATAACTCTTTTCAATAACTCTTTTCAATAACTCTTTTCAATAACTCTTTTCAATAACTCTTTTCAATAACTCTTTTCAATAACTCTTTTCAATAACTCTTTTCAATAACTCTTTTCAATAAAATAACTCTTTTCAATAACTCTTTTCAATAACTCTTTTCAATAACTCTTTTCAATAACTCTTTTCAATAACTCTTTTCAATAACTCTTTTCAATAACTTTTCAATAACTCTTTTCAATAACTCTTTTCAATAACTCTTTTCAATAACTCTTTTCAATAACTCTTTTCAATAACTCTTTTCAATAACTCTTTTCAATAACTCTTTTCAATAACTCTTTTCAATAACTCTTTTTCAATAACTCTTTTCAATAACTCTTTTCAATAACTCTTTTCAATAACTCTTTTCAATAACTCTTTTCAATAACTCTTTTCAATAACTCTTTTTTCAATAACTCTTTTCAATAACTCTTTTCAATAACTCTTTTCAATAACTCTTTTCAATAACTCTTTTCAATAACTCTTTTCAATAACTCTTTTCAATAACTCTTTTCAATAACTCTTTTCAATAACTCTTTTCAATAACTCTTTTCAATAACTCTTTTCAATAACTCTTTTCAATAACTCTTTTCAATAACTCTTTTCAATAACTCTTTTCAATAACTCTTTTCAATAACTCTTTTCAATAACTCTTTTCAATAACTCTTTTCAATAACTCTTTTCAATAACTCTTTTCAATAACTCTTTTCAATAACTCTTTTCAATAACTCTTTTCAATAAATTTTCAACTTTTCAATAACTTTTTCAATAACTCTTTTCAATAACTCTTTTCAATAACTCTTTTCAATAACTCTTTTCAATAACTCTTTTCAATAACTCTTTTCAATAACTCTTTTCAATAACTCTTTTCAACAACCCTTTTTCAATAACTCTTTTCAATAACTCTTTTCAATAACTCTTTTCAATAACTCTTTTCAATAACTCTTTTCAATAACTTTTCAATAACCCTTTTCAATAACTCTTTTCAATAACTAACTTTCAATAACTCTTTTCAATAACTCTTTTCAATAACTCTTTCAATAACTCTTTTCAATAACTCTTTTCAATAACTCTTTTCAATAACTCTTTTCAATAACTCTTTTCAATAACTCTTTTCAATAACTCTTTTCAATAACTCTTTTCAATAACTCTTTTCAATAACTCTTTTCAATAACTCTTTTCAATAACTCTTTCAATAACTCTTTTCAATAACTCTTTTCAATAACTCTTTTCAATAACTCTTTTCAATAACTCTTTTCAATAACTCTTTTCAATAACTCTTTTCAATAACTCTTTTCAATAACTCTTTTCAATAACTCTTTTCAATAACTCTTTTCAATAACTCTTTTCAATAACTCTTTTCAATAACTCTTTTCAATAACTCTTTTCAATAACTCTTTTCAATAACTCTTTTCAATAACTCTTTTCAATAACTCTTTTCAATAACTCTTTTCAATAACTCTTTTCAATAACTCTTCAATAACTCTTTTCAATAACTCTTTTCAATAACTCTTTTCAATAACTCTTTTCAATAACTCTTTTCAATAACTCTTTTCAATAACTCTTTTCAATAACTCTTTTCAATAACTCTTTTCAATAACAATAACTTTTCAATAACTCTTTTCAATAACTCTTTTCAATAACTCTTTTCAATAACTCTTTTCAATAACTCTTTTCAATAACTCTTTTCAATAACTCTTTTCAATAACTCTTTTCAATAACTCTTTTCAATAACTCTTTTCAATAACTCTTTTTTCAATAACTCTTTTCAATAACTCTTTTCAATAACTCTTTTCAATAACTCTTTTCAATAACTCTTTTCAATAACTCTTTTCAATAACTCTTTTCAATAACTCTTTTCAATAACTCTTTTCAATAACTCTTTTCAATAACTCTTTTCAATAACTCTTTTCAATAACTCTTTTCAATAACTCTTTTCAATAACTCTTTTCAATAACTCTTTTCAATAACTCTTTTCAATAACTCTTTTCAATAACTCTTTTCAATAACTCTTTTCAATAACTCTTTTCAATAACTCTTTTCAATAACTCTTTTCAATAACTCTTTTCAATAACTCTTTTCAATAACTCTTTTCAATAACTCTTTTCAATAACTCTTTTCAATAACTCTTTTCAATAACTCTTTTCAATAACTCTTTTCAATAACTCTTTTCAATAACTCTTTTCAATAACTCTTTTCAATAACTCTTTTCAATAACTCTTTTCAATAACTCTTTTCAATAACTCTTTTCAATAACTTTTCAATAACTCTTTTCAATAACTCTTTTCAATAACTCTTTTCAATAACTCTTTTCAATAACTCTTTTCAATAACTAACTTTTCAATAACTCTTTTCAATAACTCTTTTCAATAACTCTTTTCAATAACTCTTTTCAATAACTCTTTTCAATAACTCTTTTCAATAACTCTTTTCAATAACAATAACTTTTCAATAACCCTTTTCAATAACTCTTTTCAATAACTCTTTTCAATAACTCTTTTCAATAACTCTTTTCAATAACTCTTTTCAATAACTCTTTTCAATAACTCTTTTCAATAACCCTTTTCAATAACTCTTTTCAATAACTCTTTTCAATAACTCTTTTCAATAACTCTTTTCAATAACTCTTTTCAATAACTCTTTTCAATAACTCTTTTCAATAACTCTTTTCAATAACTCTTTTCAATAACTCTTTTCAATAACTCTTTTCAATAACTCTTTTCAATAACTCTTTTCAATAACTCTTTTCAATAACTCTTTTCAATAACTCTTTTCAATAACTCTTTTCAATAACTCTTTTCAATAACTCTTTTCAATAACTCTTTTCAAATAACTCTTTTCAATAACTCTTTTCAATAACTCTTTTCAATAACTCTTTTCAATAACTCTTTTCAATAACTCTTTTCAATAACTCTTTTCAATAACTCTTTTCAATAACTCTTTTCAATAACTCTTTTCAATAACTCTTTTCAATAACTCTTTTCAATAACTCTTTTCAATAACTCTTTTCAATAACTCTTTTCAATAACTCTTTTCAATAACTCTTTTCAATAACTCTTTTCAATAACTCTTTCAATAACTCTTTTCAACAACCCTTTTCAATAACTCTTTTCAATAACTCTTTTCAATAACTCTTTTCAATAACTCTTTCAATAACTCTTTTCAACAACCCTTTTCAATAACTCTTTTCAATAACTCTTTTCAATAACCTTTTCAATAACTCTTTCAATAACTCTTTTCAATAACTCTTTTCAATAACTCTTTTCAATAACTCTTTTCAATAACTCTTTTCAATAACTCTTTCAATAACTCTTTTCAATAACTCTTTTCAATAACTCTTTCAATAACTCTTTTCAACAACCCTTTTCATAATGAGATGACAATGATGATATTATTAATAGGTTATGTTAATAATTCATATTTATAGTTACACGCATGCATATGGATATCACTTTGACTTACATTCTGTTGGTCATGCCAACATGCCTTTAGCATCAGCTCCGAACAAATAGTTCGTTGCTAGGACCTCGTCACCAGGGCAACAGCGACAGATTTTCACTGAATTTAATTTATCTAACGTTTATGTGCAAATGACGTCACTAAAACGGCCGCTTCTTGTACACTACTGTTAACATTATCACAAGATTGATGCGTAATACGTATAGTCAACTTTTTGATGAGCAGCATACAATGAAAATTAATATAATAAAAAAAAATTAAAATATTTTTAAAAATGATAATGATGAGTATAGTACAGCAGCAAAGAACAGAAAATATGCCATCGCGACGTCATAACTTTTATTATCAAGGGATCATGTAACCTTTGTGATTATCGTCACTAACTTCTCTTACGTCATTCACTTATGACTCATCGTAAACAATATCTTCACACGGCCAGGTAAACGGAATGCACGCAAGTTAGTTAAAGCATAAACTGCTCAACTTACGGCCAACCGATTCCCAAAGGAATTCTGAAAATAAGGTAATTGGTTTTTTGGCACGACGTGGAATTCTGGTTAATATTACAGTAGGCCGTCATTCTGGTTAATATAGTAAACCATCTTCAGCCGTCGACAGCTGAAGATGGTATAGATGTTCAGATGTCCATCGTACTATTAATAGTCGTGGACATCATCATCATCATCATCAGGATCCATGGGCCGAAGGCCCGTAGGTGTCCAACGCTTGCCTCGGATCCCTGGGCCGAGGCCCTTTTGGGGTCCAATGCTTGCATTGGATTTCATTCGTATTTTTTCTTTACGAACGGAGTATCTGCACCCATCCGTTCAACCTTCGCGCTTCTCCCTTAAAGAGAGTTCCAGGCTTACGACTGGCTCTGATAACCACATTTGGTATCAAAGGCGGCGATGCCACCCACGTTTGCCAGCTTTTTCAGGGTTCCTGCTGAGCCTGTCCACCTCGCGTGGACAGGCTCAGTCGTGGACATAAAGTCACATAATAGTCTATAACGGTTTCTCTCTTAATTCAGTCACGAGACCTACCCACACACGGTTCCTAACTCACAACCAGCCTATTTGGCCATATCAGTTGGGATTAAAGTCATTCATTCATTCATTGATTCAGAGCATTTATATTGCGCCCTCTATATAACTACTCAGAAGATACCCAGCACACCTTCGGCGGTAAAGAACAGTTTTCAACTTTTTCAAGTGTTGTTTATAGAAAGTGCGCGTAGATCTATAGCTAAGACAATAACATACATAAGCCTACGCTTTTATTTTTTATCACAATAATTAGTATGATATTAATTAGGCCTATATCAATATTGATGCGTATAAAAAAAGACATTACTTGTTTACAGTTACATGTAGAACTAATTTACGCGCTGTAAATTACAACTGTTATTGTTTAACCTGGCGTAGGGCCTATAATTATGTGTATCATTCTAGTGCTGTTGTCTGCGTTATTCGCATAGGATCTACTGATGGTTATTAATCATCTTTGTGCACAGAAGTTTATTGCTCATGCGCTTCGGCGTGAAACTCCGATTCAGCGTCCGGGCAGTAGTCGGGAGCGCCTCTGAATGGGCAATCTGGTAGGGGCGCTATAACAAGTGTTCAAATACAATACAATACAATACAATACATCCCAGGATTGCAGGTGGAATCCCTTTGATCCTTTGCACCGACTTCCGTATAAGCGAATCGGAACAGTTAACCTTATTAACGCAATAGCTCTAATACGGAAATGGTACGGCTAAAGTATCTGCCTGTCAACCAGAAGATGTTTGATGACCTCTGTGACCTCTGATTCCTCCCTTTTCTCTTCCGTGCTTCACAGCCCTAGGTTGTCTACTGCCTCCTATAAAGAATGTTACCTACTCTCTTCGTCGGCGTTCGCACAACCGTGAGATCCCGCGTGCTGGCGCTTTGACCCGGTGTGATTTTATCACGCCAATGTTATTCAAATCACTTTACTGCTGATCTTTTTCTTACTTTATCCTTACTCTCTCACAGCTCCGTAGACGTCTGTTTTGTAATTGCATATAATGATTATTTGTGACTGAATAGTCTTTGATTGTTCTTATCCGTCTGCAGGCGGTTCAATAAAGTAGCCTACATATTTAATTTTTACTTAGCGTACTTACTCCTTAAAACCGCACAAAATAACACTTTGTAATCAACAGCAGTGGTTTTCCAGCTACTAAATAATCCGTTGCATTCTCCATATACAGAGTCTATGATAAATCGGTGGATTTTGAGAGTGGATGACGGTGACAATGTTCGAAGAATATTCGACTTTCGGCTTAGACATCTCCATTCTTCTACTCACCTGTTCATTGATCCTCTACCTGACCGGATATGACGTCACCCACTATGCCGGAAGTGCCTGGCGCCACGTACCAGCGATCAGCCTCAGTATCTGTATCCTTGTGCCCGTCGCCATTCTTGTCCTCTGGATGGTAATGCGTTATATATGTGGAGCACCTATTCTGCCAGACTATGGTAGGCACCAAAGCAGATCATTTTCTGTTCATACTTTGAACATTGTTTCAAGATAATATTGTATTTTTAATTTCTTGTAATTTTCGTCGTTGAAGCCTAGGTTATCTGGCCGCTCAACTCTGGACACTGAACGAAAGTTCGAACTGGCAAATGTTGGAGGCCTACTTATAAATTCGTAGTAATCGAAGTTTCTAAAGCGCTGCAACAACAGCTTATTCGCAACTGCTGCGTCAAGTCAAACAGGCTGTCTAGAGATACCATGGCCATCGCAAGATCAGCGCATCCGGCGACCTTTAAAGAGTTGGCCTCTATGACTATTGACTATGACTATTCTGATGAATCTGTAAATGACTATTGTTCACTTCTTTGTACAGGGCATAATAAACAGGATGAATACTATTTTTGCTCTCTTGACACATTATGGCCCCTGGTATATAGGCCTACTCCTAAAAACTCGCCAGACACTATAATTTAGTCGTTTGAAATAGAACAAATAAGCTTACTATTGTTTTAGGCCTACTAAACATGATCAAATCCTATTGTTTAGTCTTTGAAGCACATCAGATACCATTTTTTTAAATTTGAAACAGATAGAATAGGCCTACTATTGTTAACTTTTGGAAGCATGTCAAATACTATTATTTAGCCTTTTGAGACAAGTGAAACACTATTCTTAACCAGTGTTTGAGTTGTCAAAAAAGACCTGTGGATCGAAAATTTTAAAGATTGCCAGGAGCAGAAGTCAGAACCTAAAGGTGTTAATATCCTGCACATAAAACAACTGACGACTCGTAATATACATTACTTTCCTGACCTTCCAACATAGTTTCAGCCACCTAGCTGAACGAAGGTGCTAGAAAAAGAGCTAGGGGATTGAACCGCCGACAACTAAACACTGTCATTAACTCTGCTTTACAACAGACTGGCGACTTATGTTTCGGCCCGATTACGTTGAGGTCCACGATACCTCGCTGCCGACTCGAAGAGTAAAAACTGGATCACGGACGTCGAAGACCAAGGACGGACTTTCGAAGGAACCGATTCCCTCCAACGAGGACCTGGACATCGTCACATCCGAACAGCTGGGCAGTCGACCAGACCCTCCACTGTCACCTGACGATGATGATGCTGATCCCACACACAAGAAATCGAAAATGAGCCTCAATAAACAGTCGCCTCATAGTACATAAGCAAATCGTATTATGCGCGTAACTAAAACCGATCATCGGCAAATTTAGCAACGCATATAAGGGATTAATTATCGCGTAAATGAAAAACTTATCTGTTCATGGAGACCATTATTTTTATAAATATTATGCTCGTTTAACACAAATGAAGTACTTTCTATGTATCGTTATTGTATTGCCACTATAATTGATCTGAAAAACAATCTTCGCCTCGCTGCTTAAATCTTGAAAGTAAGAAATAAATGTTCAAACATACCTGAACGTCTTTAGAAAGTATACATAGGCAAATAGTAGGCTATCGACCATCGATATTATGATATTATTGGGTATTAAGATATTGTTAGGTAATAGAATATTGTAAGTATTGTGTTAATATTGAGTGGAACAAGGTAACGGATTGGTTACAACGTTCGCCGTGTTGTGCGAAGAGTAAGGGCTTCAAATTCCTCTGAAAATGGTTACTGTGTAAGGACCTTGAAGGTCTTCATTCAGTGGCGGCACAAGACATTTTTTTTAACCAGGGCATAACCAGGGCAATCATACAAGTAACCAGTGCAGGGGCGATTTATACCCCAAATAAATTCTCAGCAGGGCAAAAATTCTGGCAGGGCAACGGCCAGGGCAAAGGCATTTGCCCTTGCTTGCCCTGGTGTAGTGCCGCCACTGTCTTCACTCACAATAATTGCCCAGCCTCATCGACTAATGCTTGGTCATTACTCATTAGACAATAGAATAGACAGTGGCGCTTAGTAAATGCTTAAATTATAATAATACACTTTCAGACTAGTGATAACTATCAAGCACGCCTGAAAGCAGTCTCAGCACCTCATGCAGGTTTGGCAGGACTGGCTGTTTGCTTTACCCATAAGTAGGGGAAAGTACCACAAGACGCACCCTATGCCCAAGACGCACCCCCCATATAATATCCAGACTGGCTGATACAGGAACGCCGCAGCCTACTTACATAATAAGTAGATCAAGTGTCCATATGTTAATATTAATTGGTGTCCTTTGTTCGGAGAGGAAAGCGGTTTCTGAATGAAAAGTAAGTTTTCGGCATTTTTGAACTTTTGTGAGTGATAATTCAACAAGGCTTTTTCACAAAATTAAAGAGCAGTTTGGGAATAATCCTTACTTGTATTTCTCAACCTCTTTATCAACTGCAAATGTGGTAGAGTATATTTTAGCAACATCTAAGGGGAACCAAAATAAATTGTCTTTAGAGGGTAGACACGTCGGAGCCCAAGAAGCACCACGTCCCGTATACCCAAAACGCACCGGGTGCGTTTTGGGTATGCAAGTATGGAATATCGGCAACTAACACGAATATGTTCACATTAAATAGAATCAACTGGGTAATTACCAATATCTATAGTCTGCGATGACTTTTATTTGATTGGTTTTATTGGTTGTCAAATCATCGGAAAGGATTATGCGCGATATACAAGCAGAGGATCGTATGGAGAGGGAACACTCAAGCGTGCATTAGCGGTCCTCAAGGATGGGCAGTCTTACACTTGTAAAAACATTTTGGAATTCCGAGAAGAACTTTACAGAGACAGGGGCATGTGCTTCAACTCGGTTGCCCAATTCTGGGAAGATTTAGAGTTACTCTGAACGTGAAATTTGAAATGACCTTTTAATCTGTAGTTGCTCGACATTTGACTGACATGCAAGTTTGCTTAGGCCCAAACTGCTGCTTTAAACTTGTCGCTTTATCATATCAATGCCAAAACTAACGTTTTAGTACTGTATGTCTACATGTTTTTGCCCATATTGGACAATAGGGCTCAAATGGTGCTTGGCATGCTGGTACAGCATTAAACCATGTTGTTCCCAAGACGCACCCAGGGGTGCTTCTTGAGGTCACCCTGTTCCCAAGAGGCACCATCCTTGACAACAGATAAATTGAAGCATTTAGCTATTACAGCACAATATTTGTTTTATTTGACAGTGCACATGTTTTGAACAATAAAATATCATACTAATTGCATACTTTTTATTTTCATAATGGTATTAATTATGACGCTACAAGCTAGAAACGAAAAGGGGGTGCGTCTTGCGGCACTCTCCCCTACATGCGGTCTCGGATTGGATAACGAGGCGGTTCGAATAGCGGTGGGCCTCCGTCTAGGCACCGTCATTTGTCATCCACACAGCTACCCATGTGGCACTTTGGTGACTGCTTATAAGGCTTGCACGGCCTATGGTGCCGCCTAGGCCTGGGCCGACACGCCCAGCACGCGGTCCTGAATGACCTAATCTGCAGGGGCCTCATTCAAGCGGGCACCCCGGCGGTTAAAGAACCCCCGGGTTTGTCAAGGCCCGATGGTAAAAGACCAGATGGCCTAACACTGATTCCGTGGCGCTCGGGTCGTTGCTTGACCTGGGACGTCACAGTACTGTTGCTAACCTCCAACCAGACAGGAGGAGCTGCTGAACTGGCTGAAGCCCGAAAAAATGCTAAATACACCCAGCTGATGCAATCCTACCACTTTGTCCCATTGACTTTTGAAACCATAGGACCAATATTATTGACGCCAAGAGACTGGCCTTTCTCGCCGACCTGGGTCGTCTCCTGGGCCAAATTTGAGGCAACCCAAGAGAAACCAGTTACTTGTTCAAGCGCCTGTCAGTTGTGATCCAACGTTTCAACGCAGTTGCGTTCCACAGCACTTTTGTTCTTCCAGATCTTGACAAGGATGGTCACTCCAGAGTTAACATTGATTATCAATATCTGACACCTGATGGATTATAGATACCTCGGGTAAAATAATAATAATAATAATAATAATAATAATAATAATAATAATAATAATAATAATAATAATAATAATAATAATAATAATAATAATAATAATAATAATAATAATAATAATAATAGGAAGAGGAAGAGGAAGAGGAAGAGGAGAGGGAGAGGAGAGGAAGAGGAAGAGGGAGAAGAGGAGAGGGAGAGGGAGGGAGAGGGAGAGGAGAGAGAGGGAGAGGAGAGAGGGAGAGGGAGAGGGAGAGGAAGATAAGAAAGAAGAGGAGGTGGTGAAGGAGATGGTGGAGGAGGTGAAGGAGGAAGTGGAAGAGCAGAAGTAGGAGGAGATGGAGGAGATAAAGATGGAGGTGGAGATGGAGGAGAAGGAGGAGGAGGAGGAGGAGGAACAAGAAGACGATAACGATGACGACTAAGAGGAAGAACAAAAAATAGAAACAACAATAGTAATTATCGTCTTCCTGATATATAATGGAACCAGTCGTATCTCCAGTTAAATAAATGAAGAAAATGTTACGTCAATTGCTGACGTATATCGACTGTGACGTCGAAACAACAAAACATGTTGCGCACGAAAATCTAAAATTTATTAAAAAATAGTATATAGAACATCAAATAACTAATAATTTGTACAGGATCTTAGCTTTATTTCAGGTCAGCTGGGTTCCATACCTGTCTAAGGTAAGTCTAAGTTTCTCCAATCAATTATTACAATTGTAATTTCGACTAAAATGCATCTTTTTCTGGACGCTTTTCCTGCGTAAGCTGTTTCCGTTTCTAATCTTTTTTCATACTAGGCCTACTTTAAGTTTAAAAATAGTCATATGCCGATGTTAGTAGTAATAATAATCACTAAGCTCCTGATTATAATAAGCAATTTTTCACAGTTTGGACGCATTCTGCCATCCAACCGCGGCACACATGGAGCAGGCGCACAACACCAGATAGTGAATTGATTAGCGTGCTGAACTGTCAATTGAAAGGTCTGGGGTTCAAATCTCTGCCATGGCAGAAATTTGGTTCGAGATTTTTGCTCCACCTGCGCCCACTCGCCAACTCAGCCATATTTAGTAGGCCTACACTACAGTGACCGTACACTCAGTGGCGGCACTACACCAGGGCAAGCAAGGGCAAAGGCGCCCTGGTAAAAAAAAGCCTTTGCCCTGGTCGTTGCCCTGCCAGATTTTTTGCCCTGCCGAGAATTTATTTGGGGCATAAATCGCCCCTGCACTGGTTACTTGTATGATTGCGCTGGTTATGCTCTGGTTACAAAAAATGTTTGGCGCCGCCACTGCGTACACTGTCGGATGGAAGGTGAGGCGGCGAGGGATAGGACTGGCAACCCGCCATCAGATTCATAAGTTAAGAACATGAAGTCGCTAACACTTCATACCAGAGGCGAAAATCTATACATAACTTGGGGGCACAGATTCTACGAGGGCCGGATTTTTTTGGGGGGGGGGCTGAAGTCAAAACTTTGGGGAGACAGTCCCCTTCTGTGACTTTCTTCCCCCATGATTTACGCCACTGCTTCATACCCATGGCTGCCTCGGGGCTAGCTTAAAGGACTATAGCCTATACGCTTCTTCTTCTGTATTTGTCCGCATTTGGTACGACCATGGATGGTAATACCAACTGCGGACAAATGCGGACAAGGATGAGAGATGGGCTCAGTTAACACAAGAAACAGAAACGGAACGATGTTGCGCAGGGCAAAAGCGAAGGCGCTATATAAATATTCACTCTTTATTATTGAACCCTGACTTTCTCAGGGTTGGCTTTTGCGGTTTGCACACATTTTACGAGAAACTGTTAATTAGGCGAAAGATACGACTTTTGCGACTTTCGAATTTCTCTAGAGTCTAGACCTATCATGTACGCAAGGCCTATACCACACGGAAATCCAACCATAGAGATAAATGGGGAGCCTGCCCATCCCGAAACTCACTATAAAATTAATGTAAAATTTATGTTCCCGTTATTCTATAGGACTATATGCATGACCTGGACGCTGCTAGGCTATATGGGGCAAGGTGGCCGATTCCCTCCTCCCCTCCCTCGCCTCTGCCTCTGCCTCCTTCCCAGAAAAAGTTCATTCAATGACATTTCAGTTCGTTTATATTATTATAGTTATTATTATTATTATTATATTATTATTATTATTATTATTATTATTATTATTATTATTATTTTTTGTCCCGAGGTAGTTCTAATCCCTCAGGCCGCTAAAAAATGTCCGGAGACAATAAGATGGACGTCTGGAACGGCATTCACTCGACAAGTTCTGGTTGGGCAAAAGTGCCACGGAAGGCCACGGCGTTATTATTATTATTATTATTATTATTATTATTATTATCATCATCATCATCATCATCATCATCATCATCATCATCATCGTCATCAACATTATCATCATCATCATCATCATCATTGTCGTCCTCATCATTAATATATTAATATTATTACTAGTGTTGTCGTCGTAGTTTTTTATTTGCTCATCGAAAACGTGTTTCTGGGGTAGGTCTATTATTGGATTGAAATGCAAACTCGCCCATAGCAGTCCAACGACGTTGCACACATTTCACAGTGAGCAGTTTCTTCATTTTTATAGCCTTAAAGAAGAAATTTTTAAGTACGTGCTAGACTAAAAGCGTGTTATTTTCTTCAATTTTCCAGATATAAGATCCTTTAGAAAGTCAGTGTAAAAATGGCAAAACCCAAACGCTCCGGAGCAACTAGTAAGCAGACAAAGATATCCCAAAACGAACCAGCGGCCAGCATGCACGTCGATACCAACAATGGGAGTCTCCCGTCGGTGGGGATAGTCATTGCGATCATCGCCATCTTATTCTTCTTCGGAATCCAGATCATGTCGGCTCTTCTGCTAATTGTAATCGTCGCTGCCGTCTTGATTTACTGGATGACTCCCAGTGACGTCACAGGATCTGCGTTCCCAGGAAACAATGTCGACTGGAGCAGTGATTTAGACTTTGACGACCAGAACCAAGGATTTGACCAGAGCCATCTAGGGAGCTCTGCAGCGCCACCTGGGGAAGTCTCTGCTGGTCCATCCAGAGATAACAAACAGCCGCCAAAAACTAAGAGTAAACAGAGTAAAAACAAGCCTCAATCGAAACCAGTAGATGAAGACGACGAAGACGATTCCGATGACTAACTAAATGCAAAAAAAGTGCAAACCCCGTCATCTTCTGAACACAGTTCGACAGTTTCACTACACGATAAATTAAAATTTCGATAAAGGTTTTAGGCCTAAATGTTTGAGCCATGCAAATGTGTTGTGCTGTCCTTCCTAGACAGATAAACAATCATTAAATTTAGTTGTTTAGTCCAACAAACTGTAAAGTTCTTTGCAATAGCTAATTCTCCGAACTTTGAAGTTTACATATTATGATATAATTAATTAACCATGTGTTTTGCCTGTTGAACAGTAAATACTGTTGCAACATGCTGATGAGGTTGAAGCAAATTCTCTATGCTATAGGCCTATAGCACGAAGTTGTTAAATCTATAACCGACATAGTGAAGTCTGAAGGTAATGGCTGGCAATGTTAGAATATATAAGTACTACTGGCGCACTTACAAAATTAAGCCTATTAAGCCTACGTGCTGCATATATAGACCACATGACACTAAAGCTAAAGCAACTATGGCCTTATTAGCCTACCTGGCTCTCTCGTGCTTGATATGCTGATATCTCACAAAGATAAATTAAATTACACATTACTTTGTCGCAACTCGCAAAACACGAAACCACAGAATAGACAACAATATTCTTAATAGGTTATAGCGTGCTTAGAGGTCGCTCGAGGATTTACATTCCCGCCAAGACACATGCATTTGGTTCGAAATTTCTGCTCCGCGTACACCCTCGGCCTGGCCGACTCGGTTCAAATGAGTACACTGTCGGTGGCAGGATGAGACGGCGAGGAAGAGGACTAACCACGCGCCCTCATATGCCGAGGCTAAGAAAATTAAGTCGCTAGCACTTCGTAACCATGGCTGTCTCACGACTAGCTTAAGGGACTGTTAACATGTTTTAACAGACGTGCGAAATGGCCAGTGCCCTTAATTCGTAAGTAATTAACGCCAAACGTCTCGAATAGGCCCTACCTTCAAAAGCCAAGCGCAAGACACCAGCTTTTATATTCACGCGCTTTGCGTCAAGTCAGAAAGGTTTCCAAAGGGTATAGCCTAGGCTATATAATATAGCCTAGGATATTACAGGCCCCTATATAGTCAAAAGGAGGTTCGAGTTCAAATCTTCAGCTGCTTCCTAGGTGTCCAGATTAAGAGAGGATCGAGGCAGAGCAGCTGCTAAGGCGGGTAGCTCACGTGTCGTTTAGGTCGAGAAGAATTGGAAGGTCAGAGGATCAGATGTGTCTGGTAGTAATTCTTAAAGTGAGAATAGTAATTGTTTTGAATGGAAAGCCACGCAGAGGGTGATAGATAGTAGGCCTATACCCCGCAGCCGATCGAGTCGATCGATCGAGTCGATCATAAACTCGGCCAAGTCGAGTCGATCGAAAAATCGTCGACTCGATCGACTCGCCGATCGAGTCGATCGTAAACCCGGCCAAGTCGAGTCGATCGTTGTTTCCTCGACTCGACTCGACTCTGAAATATTTTACTTACTATTTCTTCACAAAATGACAGACCTTATGATATAATGACGTAATTCTGTGTAAACACACAACTACCGTATGAACCTAATATGAAGATCACTGCAAATCATGAACCTCTTGGCACTTTCTTATTAGTGGAGATACTTTCACAGTTTAACTCTAATAGATAGATATTACACGTCCTCTACTTCCGTCTTATTTGTTGAGCTGGTACTAATTTATGTACCGTACCGTAGGAGATTCCATTGTAGCCTAGCTGATCAAGTCGACATATTTAACGAGGCTTAATCCTTACAAGTCAACCACAGGCAGACATGATGTCATTATAATACCTGAACTGTTACTTACCGGTTCAATTACAGTTGATGCTTTGTACATTAGACACCAGAGCTATAGAAGTTATAACTGCAATTACAGTTGTTAATAGAACTGTTATAACCATTGACAGTTTGAGGAAGAGCGTGAAATTGAATAGGCCTACATGAGTAACTTAGATACTGGATTATAAGAATGCAACAGTCGTAAACAATTTTGGCCAAGAGAATATATACAGTCCAAGTCGACGAAGTCGATCGAGTCGATCGTCGTCCGAGCCAAGTCGATCGAGTCGTCGAAAGGTCGGCGAGTCGACGAAGTCGATCAAGTCGATCGTCGGCCGAGCCAAGTCGATCGTATGCACTCGACTCGATCGACTGCGGGGTATAATAGATAGATAGAAGAGCCTGAGACGGATGATGGAGGACGTAAAGCTGAGCTTATTCTAATTGTTTGCTTTACGTATAACAAAACCGATTAAGTGCACATTGTTTCTTATAAAGTAGCTTTCGTTTTCGTTTCTATCTAAACTTAATCGTTAATGTCCAACAGTGTGCAGCATATCGTGTGTTATATGATTGCGCTCCATAAACTTTTCAGTTTTCACGCCAAACCCTCAGATGTCGCGATCAATACAGCAAAAAGATTAAACTAATTGAACTGGGTGCAATAAGATTCGTCATTTCTGGTGCATTTCTTACGCTGCGAGGTTAAGTTTGGTGAAGTAGAGCAAGGACAGATATTCGAATTCGGGATTAAGTAATCGTAATCGTAAACTCCAAACTTCTAAAGCGCCACTCGAAAGCCAAGCACAGGGCACCAGCATAATTCGCGAGCGCTGCTTCGAATCAGAGGGATTTTCAAAAGGACAGTCCAAATTTTAGGAGGTCCGGTAAAACCGGTTGCCAGAGGATCAGAGGGGGAGATTAGCTGTGGGTGTCGTTTGGGTCGAGAAGTGGAAGGTGAAGGATCAGATGAGTCTGGGTGTTAATTCTTGAAGGAGTAGGACTTCAGTTTTGAGTGGAAAGCCCAAGGGGTGATGGAATGGATATAAGAACCCGAGGCAGATGGCGGTGATTTAAACAACGATGGCGGAGGAACCGAGAATTTGCGGAATTCAGAGCGCAGATCGTTCGAGAGACGTGGTTCAGAAAATAAGCATCCCCATTAATTTTATAAGATCACCTTGCGCACGGCTGGATGGTTGATCCTCAAAAAGTGTAAACTTGGTAATAGATACTTACTTACAAAATAATGCGATGTTGATGCTTATCCCATCCTGTGCAACTTACCCATATCGAAGAAGACCGAACTCTCCGGTTCGTTCGATCTTGCTGGATAAATGGTGATGTGAGAAATTTTGCGATCGTTCTGCTCTAATCTCAACGGATTTAAATCATGATTTCCGATGATTATCGTCCACCTGAAGCCTCGTCTTATTCCTGAAAAGCTGTCATGAGCGCTAAGCCGCCAAAGTCGCCCGGCATTTCGCCGTCAAAGTTGAAGACCGTTGACGGTAATAGTCGTTAGAATAATTAAAGAAATTGTCTACATTTTATATTTATATAATTATACTTAATATAATCTATTGTCTCATGTACTACATCCATTTTCATACCTACCACCGGTCATTGAAAGGACAACGATAAACGATGAGTTAGTCGAATAATACATAATGTAGTTAGGTAGTAGAAGAAGGCGGTGCGTATTCCAAAAGACGTGGTGCGAAAACACTGACGATTAAAATAAATATTTAAAAAAATCACTGAAATTCACAGTGTATAAAATGCTGGATGTGATAGACGTGCTACCCAACACGGACAAAATTGATATGAGTCATTTAAAACGTTAAAAACAAAATATTATTCCGTATGTAAGGTTATGCCTATATGAGTAGGCCCTACAAACTTTGGCAGAATGGTTGGAAATGACATTTGGGGATACAACAAATGGTGACGGTCCCTATATCTATCTTCCAAACTAGGTATGAGCAGTGGCAGTAGAATGTTAGTACATGGAGATATAATACAACTAAAGATCTGGGGATGATATAAATATTTGAGGTCCCCAGTGTTTGCCCATTTAAGGTCCCCGTGTCCGGACCATGCCAGCCCGAGATTGTAATCTCTGAAATAAGCCAGCATTAGGAGGCGAACTATGAGCTGCACGCTCTCTAACTCACAGGTGATAGTGTTCCTAGGAACTTATGAACTGATCATCTGGATATTGACCTGATTATGGCTTCGTTTTGGTGTGCCATCGGTTGATGCCTTGTGCATTAGACACCGGCGCAATAGAAGTTACTAATTACAATTACAATTAGGGGAATTTGTAAGGGATTGCGGAAAACTGTGTATTTACTCGATAGTGCAGGGAAGTATGCCAACATGAATATAGCTGAGACAAAATCTTTGGCTGTGGGAAATGAAAACATTGCGAGAAGTGAAGTGTTATAGTAAGAGAACAACTTATTCAAAATGTAGAGGAAGTTGTCTATCTGGGAAGCCTATAACACAGGCAACAGTTGTACAATGGTTATAGGAAGAGATGCCTAAAGCAAATAATAATAATAATAATAATAATAATAATAATAATAATAATAATAATAATAATAATAATAATAATAATAATAATAGTTATACTGTTATAGCAATAGTAATAATACTAGTAATAATAATAAACAACTGTCTGTGACTTTCAATCCAAAGGTTTGTGTTTTTGGAATTTTGATTGGAATTTGAAATGACTGTCGTTACCATGGTTACTTTGCTGCAGCAGTTGGGAACCACTGCTCTATGTAACGTGTTTGTATGTACACATGTATGTACATATGTGGATGTTCAGGTTTGTATTAAGTTATGTAAACATAGTTGATCGGAATTCTAGGATAGATGAGATATGCTTCAAAGAGTTTGGACATGGAGTATTGAACAATTGTCCAATTGTTTATTATGATTAAAATAATAAAACTCGTAGATTTTTCACTTTAGCAGCATGAAGGGAAGAACAGTAATCTCACTTTGTCATATGTTTCATAACCGTAACAAGGGTCTTGTACACCTGAATACTTGCCTGAAAGTTTGAGACATGAGTAGACGCAGCACTGGGCTTGAGTTGAAGTGCAGAAATGTGGCATCTGCATATCTCCACAGGCAGCAGGGCACAATGCTCGTTGATGCAGTTGACTGGAAGCTGGAACACAAGGACACTGATCACTGGCAACCATTCTAAGCATCTACAAGTTATCTATATAATTGGAATATTGTATATATGAGTCTTTATGCAGTCTTTCCCAACCTGGGTGATGTGGCATCTAACGGTGCTGTGAACCTGCTCTAGGGTTTTGTGGCTGGTTATACTTGTACAGCCTTTTCTGTCAGAACAAGTGAAAAACTATTAATTATCGTTACTAACACAGGCCTAGAACGATTTTTTAAAATTTCAGATAGTGTAGAAATATTCGCAGTTGAATACAAGAAGCGTTGCTCGTTGTTAAAATAAAAGAACTAACTGGAGGAAAATATGAATGAAATTAAGGCCAGGTTTTGTTGACTGAATGAAGTAGTAAGGGTGTCTTGTTCTGGAAAATTTTAGGCACCACTGCTCTGTGTAATATGCATGTATGTACGCTTGTGTGTACCTATGTGGATGTTCAGGTTTGTTTTAAATTATGTAAACAGAGTAGATAGGAATTCTATGGTAGACGAGATATGCCTCAAAGAGTTTTCATCTTTCGTAACTGTTCGTCTGTGAAAGCGAATCCAACGCTTCATTGGCAACCATTTATAAGAATCGTGCTTCTGCATGCCACTGGTCTGGAGACAGGACCCTTTGGTGGGTCCATCTCTGTTTGTATTGATTATTCATGTGCTCATGTTTAATGTGGATGTCCTCCTACTGAATATTCATATGCATATTCATATGCAGTCAAATGTGGAAAATTCACATAGATTGTTTACACAAGAACCTCCTTAAAACATGACTTTTGGGAGTCGTACTATATACCTTCTTATAATAAGGATGTGTTATAATAGGATCACTGTCCAAAGTTTACTTTAATTTGGAATCCATGTCACTGACCAAATTATATCAGAATTCACTTTATAATAACGCTTGTTATAACATGTTTTCTAAATAATAGCTAGACTATGTTTTGTCACTGCAGGTGTAAGTAAAATTCTACAAAATATGGTGTTTTCTTTTAAAGAGTTGTTGGTTTGGAAAACACTTCCATTAGTAATTGTGTAAAACGTGCATTATATTATAATGAGGTTGTTTTAAAATGAATTCCTTGTCCAAAGATTAACTAAATTTGGGACTGTTGTACTATAAGGAGGTCATGGTCTAAATGCAATAAAACACAATCTTACTGTAATTTGATTATGTCATAACTACACAGTTCTGAAGTGTACTTTAAAGTCAGGCTTAAGGTAGCATTAAGAATCGTAAACACACTGGAGGAGGTAAGCTTTCAGTTAATGGTAAAAGATAGTCACAGTAGAAGAGTTTCAAATATGAGGAGGTAGAGCGTTTCAGGAATGGTGGACTCAGTGTATCAGAATTTGTCTTATAATGAAGCATTTTTTAAGGAGGCTCTCCTGTATATTTTTAGCTGGGTACTACATAAACGAATGTCGTACTATTTATTAACTGATGTTGCTTTGAATCAAAATGATTTTCTAACTGCCGTTAATTGCTGAGTTTTGATAGTGTGCCGTTGATTGTTGAGTGTCTTAACCATTGATTGTTGATTTTCTTAACTGTGCCTAGAGCTGTACCGATTAAACGGCCATACGCGTAATCGGGCCGATTATTAGAACAATCGGTATAATCGGGTATCGGCAGAAATAATCGGTTAATCGGTGCCGATGTCAAAATTGTGTTATAATTTAATAATTTTACTTGAATCATTGCATATTCCATGTTTTTTTATCGATTTTCATCTATCATTTTACGTGCCTTATTATTTACGCATTAAAACATATCGTTAGCAACTTCCTCACTTAGTTTAAACGTCCACCCTTATAGTTGTGACGATAGATTACTGGTTTATGTTTCAGAACCGAACATTTTGACTTAACAAATAATGAAATATTCGGTTTCATAATGGGTATTGGCAGTTTAATAATCGGCTATACGCGGTATCGGTATCGGCAATTTAATAATCGGCTATACGCGGTATCGGCATAATCGGCAAAATGCGATATCGGTACAGCTCTAACTGTGCCATTGGTTGTTGTTTCAGTGACAAGTCGAGATGTAAAACCTGTCAGTAAATTAAAGAAACTCAAGCGACGACTTTCCGCAAGCTTTGGAAGACTCTGTAAGTAGCACAGTTCCATGCTTTTAAAACTACCTGAACTTTAGTAACTTGCTGTTTTGAAAGACTCTTTGAGTAACAGTATGCCATGCTTTACCTCTCTTCCACAAATGGTTGAAGATCGTGGTTTCATTGTGTTAGGTCGGGAGTGCCTCTGATGAGTCTGTCTTAAGTGGGGCTATATAAATGTACAATTACAATACTGTTAAAACTAACTGTTAACAACTTGCAGTTATGGTTGGTTTAAAAGACACTGTAAGTAGCGCTGTTCCACGCTGTTAAAACTAAATGTTAACAATTTGCCTTATGGTTGATTTGCTGTTGTTATAGGAACTTCTTGAGTGAATGATTCTTTAGCCACAGCACCATGCTTGAATGGTGTTTATAAATTGGCATATAAACATTATGTGCTACCTTTAGCTTTTACCTTTTTACCTTTTTTTATCCGTTGGTCTGATGTTGTGTCTGAGATCTTCCAGAGAAATGAGTGAGTCATCATGGCCATGCTGAAAGTGTAGGAGAAAGCTTTGTTGTGGTATGGCTTTGTGAGGTCGGTTACTGTCTGGCCCTCTGATATGACGCAGTGCTCTTGAATAAGCTGATTCCCTACACTTAGCGTTTAAGCAATGCTTTAGAAATTTCTTGATTACAAATACTTCTTCATAGGTATACTTGGAATGCAAGTACTGAAGACGGTGGGCTGAGTGCAGAGTCATAGCTGTTAGTCTGCCATGTTTTAGTCTGCAAAGTTTTTTAAAGGTGCTATATAAATGAGATTATAGACACAAGGATTGTGAATGTGCACTCATCGTTAACTGTTAAAACGAAAGGTTTCATTTTAACAGTTTTACAATGAGCCGCATTGGTTTCCCAGTCGCTGTTAGTACTCTCTCGTCATTAAAGTGTTAAAGAAAAAATAAAGAAACCTTTGATGGATGATGTTGCAGTATGATAATAGGGACTATTGCAATCTTCAGATTTGAAATTAACTTCCTCAACTTTTTAATATGTGTGTGTGTGTGTGTGTGTGTGTGTGTGTGTGTGTGTGTGTGTGTGTGTGTGTGTGTGTGTATATCGGTATATGTGGGTGTGTATGTTTTTATTTGTGTATGGGTGGGTGCATATTGGATGGATGAGTGGGTGAATGGATGAATGAATGGATGAGTGGGTAAAAGGATGGATGGATTGATTAGTGGATGTATGAGTGGGATGAGTAGGTGAATGGATGCATGGGTGAATGGCTGGTTGGCTGGATGGATGAGTGGATGGAATGAGGGATGTGTTTATGTTTGTGTATAATATTGTATATGTCTGTATGTACCTTATGTATACATGTATATCTGAGCACCGATATATCACCTTGTTCCAGAACCTCTCTACGTTTCACACACATGGCATCAGCTGATAGCATACCAAACAACCTCTGCCAGGGAATACAGCTGTTTCAGTGGCCAGGGTTGTCTGGCTGTTGCAACGGTTGTCTGGCTATTGCAACTGTTGTCTGGCTGTTGCAGCGGAGTTGTTTCTGAACATGCAGCACCAACCCTGTCCATCATCTGTCTTGTGGAGACTTCAGGTTTGCCAGACTTGGCCACACAAAGGCCTACTAAGCTGCCTGTAGTATAGAGTTACCTGTAATCATTTCGGCTGACTTGACCTCTTATATGAGGCCATGGACCTCTATATAATTTGTTGGGCTATGATTAGTCATGACCAGATGGCGCCGTATTAACCACCTGTGGAAGACTTGACCACCTGTTAGCAGACGTCTGTATGATTGATGCCAAGATCCTTCCACTGCTTGACTAGTCAGTGGTCTCTGACCCCATCCTGGAATAGCCACTGGGGCTGGAGGACTTCCCCACCTGTCTATTGGTATAGCACTTAACAAGTACACAAGATAGTTACTCATAAGGGCACCTTTTGGAGCTTAATCAAATATTATGTAGTGTAAGAAGAAGAGCAGTCCCTTATGCTAGTCCAGACGCAGCCATGGGTATGAAGTGTTATGACTTCATTTTCTTAACCTGGGCATATGATGGCGGGTGGCCAGTCCTCTCCTTTGCCATCTCATCTTCCCATGGTCAGGGTACTCATTTTAGCTGAGCACTTATTTGCTTGGAGATGCAGGTGGAGCAGAAATCTCAATCCAAACTTCTGCCGTGGCATGGGTTTTGAACACCTGACCTCTAAATTGACAGTCCAGCACGCTAACCACTACACTATTGAGTGCCCCCAGTGTTATAGAGTTGGGGACAAAGATGAGGTGTAGGTATGACGTAGGCGATGAAAAGAGACAACTTAGCTCAATTGACTTGTAAAAAATGCATGTGATGAGATGGTCCACCTCATTTTCAATTAAAGGTGGTGTAGTAGGAATTTTCCGCAAGTTGATACCTTTAGGAAATCTGAAATCAAGCTAAATAATTCAGCAGCGGTGGTCCTTAATTTATTCATTTTCACTCATATTAAGTATCAGATGTTAGGAAATCACTGTTGTTATTTCTCTAGTAACAGAATTTGCCCTTACTATGGCATGCGGTGGCCATATTCTATGTCAACAGCATTTCTTCTGAGTACCTTGCTGTATTCTACTTTTCCTAAACGTTATAATTATGACTGACAAGCTTTCGAAGGAAGTAAAGGTAGTTTCATGTGGTGAAGAAATAGGTTTGGTTTGTGTGGGTATCTTATTATCAAGTTTGATAAGTTGCGTTAAGCTAGAGGAAGAGCAGTCACAGAAGCTATTAGCTAAGAACCAGGAATGGGTATGAATCATTAGGGACTTCATATTTCTAATGAGGGTGGTTGGCCAGTCCTCTCCCCTTCCCTCTGATCTCCCCCCCCCCAGCAGTGTACGGTCAGTGTATTCATTGTATAACCGAATTTCCTGTCATTAAGTATGACTGGTTTACTCTATTCTTTTACAAATGATCTGTCTTGCTGGGTTCTGTAGAATTTGGTGCTTTTAAGGATCAGGTGGTCAGCCCTGGGGTCATGGACCCGTATTTGTTGTGGATATGGATATTTGTCTTATATGGGTGGTGGGTGGGTCAGTATTAAGTCTGGGCAAACAAAACGGTCAAACCCTGGGGCCATGTAAGTGGAAATGACAGACTGGCCATTGTTTGTGAGTTTTTGTTTTGTTATATATTTATATAGGATGGGCCTAAGGGCAAGTCCACTACTAGGGAAGCCGTAGGAGTGGAGGTGGGGGCTTTTAGGGAGATCCAACTTCCATTAAAAATTGGGGCAGCTATGTTTGCATAGATTTCCGTTGGGACCTCCCCCTCTATTGGGGTGGGCGGCGGGCTAACAAAGCCACAGTGTTGGGAAGGGCCTGCTGCTAGAGGGACGTTGTAGGTTCAGGGCTTAATGGTTTCCTTGTGAAGTCATAGACGTGGTACATTTTTTATAAGTGAAGTCTGTCTTGTACAGGCATTGCTGTGGCTATAGTTGCCGCCGCTGCAGACGTGGCTGTTGGGGTAGAAGAACATTCATTCATTCATTCATTCATTCATTCATCCATCCATTCATTCATTCATTCATTCATTCATCCATTCACTGTCACCTGCTGCCACATGCGGTGGCTTCTGTCCACTTACAATTGAGACTCCCTATAAGTACAATGCGTTGCATTATAAGACGAATTCTGATATGGTCAGGCACATGGAACAGAAAATTAATTCATGCATAGTAAAATAAATTCTTGATAGCAGACTCTTTGATTTGGAAGGTTCGCTGTCATCGAACCATCTATTTGGCTTAAATAATTTATATAATTTGGCATTAAGTTGCCTAGCAACCTGCGAGCTCTGGACTCTTATTAGAGACTTAAGTGATTTCGTATTCTGTATGTTTATCTGATCGGTGACTGGACAGCAACCTGATACATGTACCTGTCACCATATGACTTCACAGGTGACACACAACTACCCATGATTATGCTGTGAGCCTGTCCCTAGTACAGCAATTGGATGAAAATAATCTGTGTGCTTCTTTGGTTGGGTTTCGGGTTCACGGCCAGTGTGCAGTCCTTTGGGTGGGTGCCTGGGCCAAAGTCCTTTGAGTGGGTGCCTGGGCCTTTGGATGCCTGTTGACAGGCATAGGTAGGATACTATAGTATGGACTGGTTTACCGTCTCCTAGTTTATGCACCATTCTGTGTAATGCCTGCCAGGACAGAAATTTGGTTTGAGATTTCTGCTACACCTGCACCCCAACTCAGCTATAATGAGTACACTGAGTAAGTGTCAGTGGGAAGATGAGACGGTGAGGGAGAAGACTGCCCACCCGCCCTCATATGCCGAGGCTAAGAAAATGAAGTCGCTAACACGTCATACCCAAGTTACCCATGGCTGCCTCAGGGCTAGCGTAAGGAGTCAGGACTGCTGTGAGTGCTGTTCTCTTCTTCTGTGTAATGTGGTGGTGCTTTTTCCCTTATATCTATTAATGTAATACTAATACATCATAGTGGTTAATGCCTCATATAGCAGAACTGCAGTGTGGCATAAAATATTGACTTTTCAGCCTTAGCTCTTTTAACATGAGGCCTGGTTTACACGCTGTCCCTTCCTCCACAACTTCATGTTAACAAGTCCACACTGTAGTTCATGTAAGTGTGCAGATGGGGTGGAGGAAAAGAGACAAGACTTTGGTTGGGATCGTGGTATTGTAAATTTTTTATTGCACGTTACTGTGGAAGTTAATGAAGAAAAGAAAAGCTGCGAGATTGTGTGAGTGAGGATAGGAACAGTAATTTGTCAGAGCACGCACGTATATTGCAGGCAGCCCAGAATTCCTGTAGCACTATCTGTAAACTTGTTGAAGGTGTCCTTTCATTCCTTCCTTCCTTCATTCATTCATTCATTCATTCATTAAGAGCACTTACTGTATATAGCACCTCTTAAAGATACCTACTCAAGGGCACTTACAACTCAACCCCGGCTAAGGGAACAGTTTTTATATGCTTGCATAAAGGTGTATGCGGAGAACCTGGTTAAACGAACATGCAGATCTAAAGGAAGGCTAACCCGGCTAATGGCCCAACCACTGAAAAGTCACGACATTGCATATTTGAAGTGTGGCAAAGGGAACAAGAAGTTTACCCCTAGAAAATTTCCGCAGCCAACCAAGCCTGAGATGGGGCAGCAGGGCTTCCGTAAGTCGCCAGGATTTCCCAGGAAGCATTCTCCAACTGGTACCACCAGACAGGGACCGACTATTTTAGATTCAATACGCTGAGAAATAGGCAGCCAATGAGCTCCTTTGTTATGCAAAATAAGCAGCAAATGCAATAAAGAATGATACATAAACAGAAAAACACAAACTGTCAACTTGAGAGATCAGCAGCTCAGCTCACTGCACACTAGGGGTCTGCGGGTATACCCGTACCCGCGGGTTTACTCGTACCCGACCCGTACCCGCGGATCGGGTACGGGTCGGGTACGCATTTCACGGGTCAGGTCGGGTACGGGTAGGGTCGTCACGGGTACGGGTATACCCGGTTTTACCCGTACCGACGTGAAGTTTTGGGGTTACAATGTCACCGTTATATATAATAGAGAATGTAGGCGCACAATGAGCCTGACCGGGTATGCAACGTACTGTTTACAGTTACTTAGTGTTCTAGGTGACACGGAGATAAAATGTACAATGCAATTGAGACAGCACAACCGCTGCATGTGACAGGTACCATATGTTGACTGCCAATTATTATTACTACTACAATAACTGCTGCTACACCTGCTGCTACTATTACCATAACAACAACAATGACTACTACTACTACTACTACTACTACTACTACTACTACTACTACTACTACTACTACTACCACCACCACCACCACCACCACCACCACCACCACCACCACCACCACCACCACTACTACTATCATCATCACCATCATCACCAGCCTACTTATTATTATTACTACATGCTGAGTTGCAAGCCTATAGGCCTGGTAGGGACAGGTACTATGGGAAGGCGTGTTAATGACGTGACGGGTACTGTACGGGTACGGGTATACCCGCGGGTACGGGTAGGGTCGGGTAGTAATTTTGAGTACGGGTCGGGTACGGGTACGGGTAATGGTTTTGTGTTACGGGTACGGGTCGGGTAGCAAAAATGCTCTACCCGCAGACCTCTACTGCACACACTGCTAAACAGCTGAGCAATGGCATCATGTTTATTCAACAATACTAATGCAAGGGCAATCATCTTTATGGTAATTATCGATTGACTATATCCACAATAGATTATGAATAGCAAAATTTGCAACAAAACATAAGCGGAAATAAAATTTAAAATGATGTACTTTCTACATGAATACAAAATTCAGCCTGCCCAGTCGATTAATTAAACGTCTTTTCACAATTTCCCATTTCTGAAACTGGAATATAAGATTATATACATTGTACAGAGTTCCAGCATACATTCAGTCAGGATGCGACCGTACGTATTATACGTATTTTATTTTGGACGATAAAATACGTATAATACGCGTACGGTAAAACTTTGCGTGCCGTACGTTACAATACGTTGTACCCTATAATAATATTGTAAAATTAAACACGAAACGTTGCAACATAGTTAACTAAGTTACTAAAAGGCATAGCTGCCAAAAACAAACTTAACAAAGTTTACTGTAAGGTATCTACTGCGCGTATTCTTCTGAAACATCAACAAATTCAGTTTGCGTCCGACTCTGACGACTCGGAAATGACATAACACCGCGTAAACTTATGAAGTGCTCGTATGGCACACCATTGAACATGAAATTGTTTCTAAGTCAACGTATTTTTACGTATAATACGCGTATTTTACATTCGGGGATAAAAATACGTATGATACGCGTATTTTATTATGGGACTCAACGTACGGTCGCACCCTGCATTCAGTACCCCACACTTATAATGAGTGATAGCCGAAGTGACATTGAATTTTGTAAAAAGCAACAAGCTACTGTCTTCTTATTGTTATTGTCCACCTATTTATAGCTATCTGTAAAATGTGTATAAAACAATGGTGTGTTACATTAGTGATGCAGAGTTTTTTTTAGTAAAAACGTCTGAAGTATAATTTTTTTTAAACTTGGGAGCAAGGGAGCAAGAAAAACAACAATCTGTTCGCTCATGGGCTTGGATTCCAAGATTAATTCTCCTGTGGAAAATAAACTCGTTGGCATGCGACTTTGTTATAAGACAGTTCTTGATGTGGTTTATAAAGATAGCTTTCTAACGAGTTTCTGTAATTGCAATTGTTGTAATAAAATTGATATATTTTTCTGGATTACTATTATTACCGAATTTTTATTATTATTAATCATAATACTAAGCTTAGTGGTTAATGGTTATTGTTAGTATTATTATCACAATGCTAGTTACAAACACAACCTCATTGTACGTTGGTTCGTGATGTGCCTTCAGAGAATAGCATTTTGGATTGGAACGGAGTCTTAACAGAGAATGAGTGGAATTCCTGCAGAGCTGCCTGTGGCATGTGCATTGTTGGGAAAGTCATTGATGGACAGGAGAACGAAGAACCTGGAGAAAGTTGGAATGTGCAATGGATGAGATGGTCGCTAAACAAGGATTCTAAATCGAATGGAAGGCAGTGGTATTCATTGGAGGTGATAGATCAACTGTGTGATCAGAGATTTCTGGCTGAGTCCAGCAGTCTTGTAATTAATAGCGAAAACATATTGGTATGGTAAATTAAGGTATTTGGCTGAGTTGAGGCAGTTGAGTAATCAATGAGGTGAAATAGTTTGTGGTATGGTATTGCAGCGCTCGTGAATAAGCTGGTGCCCTGCGCTTGGCTTTTGAGTGGCGCTTTAGAAATTTGGAGATTACGATTACGATATGGTAAGGTAAAGTGAAGTGAGGTATTTGGCTGCATCAAGGAATCAATGGAGAAAGCAGGTTGTTGAGGTAATGTACTCGTAAACTTTGGCGAGGTATTAGGTATTTTACCCGAGCTGAACTATTTGAGTTTCTGGCTTTCTATGGCTTATTGCATTAGACAGTTGACTAACAATCTGCCTGGTTCTGTTATGTACTAAATGTTAGGCAGTGCGATGCAATCAGACATTTATGTATAGCAAAAGCCTCGGTTGTTTAGAGTGCACGTAAAAGATGTGATTACTGAAATGCCTGTGAGTTTCCTAGAATCCTGGTGACATATAGTCGTTCATTTAAGAGTCTCCAATGCGTCTGCTGTAAGCGCCCAGTTGACGTCTAATCGGCTGAGGATGCGTCTGCAAGTGCAACCAACGTCCGTGTGCAGTGAGCCTGGCCATGGAATTCTAATTGTGAATGCCTGTGCAGCTTGCAAAACTGATGGAACAGCTGGCCAGATAGCTTCACGCTACTCATCAAGAGCGCCTGATTTGTGGGCGTTTTTTACTTGGGTTTGTAATGCTTTCTTATC
Organism: Aporrectodea caliginosa; assembly: GCA_020284085.1. Taxonomy (NCBI): domain Eukaryota; kingdom Metazoa; phylum Annelida; class Clitellata; order Crassiclitellata; family Lumbricidae; genus Aporrectodea; species Aporrectodea caliginosa. The sequence continues at coordinate 885,726 of JACEVL010000005.1, read as the reverse complement.
TTATGCATTTCATTATGGCTGACTGACTAGATTCTGACTGAGTGACTGACTAGATACTGACTGAGTGACTGACTAGATACTGACTGACTGATGCTCTTCCAAGTATAGGCTATTTATCTTTGGCCCAACGTTTTCATAAGAGAAATAAATAAATTTGGAAGGTTGCATTTTTATTGGTGCTTCCTCTGGCAGATATATATGTGAATTGTAATTGTGATCACAAATTTATATAGTGCCACCTCAGCATATCAGAGGTGCTCTGGATCTGAGAACACAAAGCCCCAGTCGAATAGATTGGTTGTTGAATGCTTTTGGAATGAGACAGGTAAAGTCCAAGAAGGTCAAGTCATAGGTTGCAAGGCAGCTTACTCGAGAGACACAGAGACGAGAGAGAGAGAGAGAGAGAGAGAGAGAGAGAGGAGAGAGAGAGAGAGAGAGAGAGAGAGAGAGAGAGAGAGAGAGAGAGAGAGAGAGAGAGAGAGAGAGAGAGAGAGAGAGAGAGAGAGAGAGAGAGAGAGAGAGAGAGAGAGAGAGAGAGAGAGAGAGAGAGAGAGAGAGAGAGAGAGAGAGAGAGAGAGAGAGAGAGAGAGAGAGTAAAGTCCAAGAGAGAGACAGACAGAGCATGAAAACTTCTATGCTGAGCATCCAAGTTCTGGTCAGGAGAAAACCAGGTCATCCAGGTCATCACTGCTGCAGAGTGAAGACATCTATAGCCAGGGATTTTAGAGACGAGATGCATAACTCTGAGCTTTAGATAAGATGGAGCACATGCAGCCTGCAAGACAATTTCACATAAGCATTATGATCTTGCGCTCCATGCGTTAGCAGTTCCTCTGACTTGACACTGGATATCATAAATATTATGCCCAAACGTATGTATGTATGTATGTATGAGCACTTGTTATAGCGCCCCTTCAAGATTTCTACTCAGAGGCGCTCCCGACTACAGCGCAGATACTGAATCGGAGTTTCACGCCGAAGCGCATGAGAAATTGCGAGTGAAGGACTTGCCCAGGGTCCCTACGTGGCGGCTTGAGGTGGATTCGAACCCGCAACCCTCCGGCTGCAAGGCACCGAACATACCCCTACACCACCGCACCCCACCTATGTATAAACCTATGTATACCACCTATAGCTATTAGCCGAGCCGCAGCATATAGAAGAGACTATAGCTATAATTAATATACATTCAAATGAGACTGAAAAGCTGATCATCAGAAGATCGCTTGGCTGAAATTCATTTACGTTTTTATAGGGAAACATTTTTTATTGTCATAGTTGACATCGGGATATTCTGAAAATTGGTGAAGATTATTCCGCCAAGATTATAGCTGCCAGCGCTCAGCGACTAATTGATCACAGGCGATTTCATATTTAAGTATTAATGAGAGGAGCAAAGGTTGTGCTCTGTCTATTGCCTATTTATCATATAACTGAAGATTAATGTACTTGATTGCAATGGTGTTGTTGGTGGCCATGGTGGCCTGGTGGGCTGGGGTTCAATTGACATAGTCTGATCGGGTCCATGGGAAAATCCATCAGGACCGTTCTATGGACAATAAGATGAAGAAGAGCAGTCACTGTCCTATCCTGGGGGGGACAATGTCCGGGGGGACAATGTCCGAGGGGATTATGCCCAGGGGGGATAATGTCCTACACTCCACTTTATCTAGCCCTGAGGGGCAGCCATGGGTATGAAGTATTAGCCTCGGCATATGCAGGCGGGTGGCCAGTCCTCTCCCTTGCCATCTCATCTTTCCACCGACTGTGTACGGTCAGTGTACTCATTATAGCTGAGTTGGCTAGAGTGCACAGACGGAGCAGAAATCTGGAAAAAAAATTTGCATTCGTAGTTGTAGGCTCCAAACTTCTAAAGCACCACTTGAAAGCCAAGCGCAGGGCACCAGCTTTTTCACGAGCGCTGTGTTGAGTGAGAGGGATTGTCCAAAAAGGTAGTCCGAAGGAGGTCCGAGTCCAGTTGCCAGACAGGGGATCAGAGGGGCAGAGTAGCTGATACGGTGGGTGTCGCGTAGGTCGAGAGTTGGAAGGTGGAGGATCAGATGAATCAGGGTATGAATTTTTGAAGAGGTGAGACTTCAGTTTTGAGTGGAAAACCCAAGGGGTGATAGATTGATTGACAACGATGGCAAAGGAACCGAGAATATGCAGAATTCAGGGGTCAGATCGTTCCCAACCATATTCGACCTCTCTGACGTGGTGTCAGAGACGTGGGATATGGTTGGGATTCAAACCTCACGACCTTTCGTCCGACAATGAGCACACCAACCACTAGACTATAATATAATGCGACAGTAAATGATAAGTTAAATGGACGAGCGTCATGATGGTCGTTGATTGGCTGACTGAATGAATGACGGACTGATGGCCGAGACCTAATGAAATGGGATGAAGACTGACGACTCCATCAACAACCATCACATTTGATGCAACGACGACCGACCCACGCACTGTATGTCTGTCGGTCCGTACGACGACCTACCACCCTCAATATACACAGTGTAGCTAAATGATCCGATGCCCGAGGTCATGTGGGGGGGGGGCGGACGGTCATTACTGAAGTTATGGTTGGTCGATTCTAGCCTAATCCACCCTAATGGCTGCTATGGCGCCGATGCTATCGTTAAGGCATCAATCGCGGGGCTTCAAGTGAGCAGTCAACTCCGAGACATATCCATGTGTATAAAACGGTTGCCACTTAATTTTTGTGGCCTTCGTCATGTGTGAGGGCAGATATGTCAGATCCCTTCCAAGCCATTTCATCTTTCACCAGAAGTTTATGATCACTGTATGCATTTAATGGCTGAGGTCACTTGGGGTGTGCAGTGGTTTTGGGATTTCCATGCTGGACTGTCATCGGAGAGGTTGGGTATTCAAATCCCTGCTACGGCAGAAATATGTTTTGAGATTTTGGCTCCGCCTGTGCCTGCTAGCCAACTCAGCTGTCATGAGTGCACTGAGTATACACTGTCGGTGGGAAGATGAGACGGCGAGGGAGAGGACTGACCACCCGCCCTCATATGTCGAGGCAAAGAAAATGAAGTCGCCTCTTAAAGGTCTGCTCTTCTTTTTCACTATGGGTGCAGACATCTTTCATGCAAGGCAGGATTTGAAGCACACACCACGGGTTGACAGTCAAGCGGCTTTACCAGTAGACTGTCATGCACTTTAAAGAAAATGTAGCAGACGTCATAATCCATTGAAATCCAGTCAAAATGGGTCAGAGAAACATGAGGTCAGGCTGTGTCGAATTTTGTGTTGACACCGGTTGGCAATGAAGAACTTACACAATGGGTTAATGGCCAGCCATAGACAACTATTCTAGGATGCATGAGCTCATTGATACGTGGTTGTTTGGTCAATATTTTCTGGTCAGTGAATTCCAAGGCGTTGGGCATTGACAGTGCAACCATTCTATGATGAATAATAAGCTCATTGAGAGCGGGTTGTTTTGTCAACATACCTGCGTCATTGGCCTAATTGATAATGGGTCAAATGACTGTTGATAGCTACTGGTGGGGAAGGCCAATTACTGCCTTGCTTTTGACTACAGCCGTCCGCAGGTGGTCCTTGTGTCCTATTTGTGTTTTATGATTGTCAGTCGAAATTAACTTACAAATTTCGCCATATCTATAATATATGGTTCAAAGCTTGTATAGGCTACATTTAAAGTGGTGAGTCTTATGTTTGGACTGGTTGACAATGCGTAGAACTTGACAGCGAATTTCAAAGTGTTATGCCGACCATTGACAATGCTTGAATTCTATGATGACTAAACTGGTTGTTTTGACAATGTTTACTGGTCAGTGAATTCCAAGGCCTTGAGCCAGACATCAACAATGCTAGGATTGTAGGATGAATAAATTGGGTATTTTGACATGCCATGTATGCCATCTCCAGGCATCCCAACCTCATAGTTGGGTCAGGTAAGCTGGGCAAAGGTGTGTTTTGAGTTGGGGCCTGTCTGCATTCAGTGAACTGATTGAGCAAACAGAACATAAGCAAACAGAACAGAACTGGGAGCTGTTAACGGTTGGCTCTGGCTTGAATATTCAAACAAACTCTGTTTTTTCTGTTAGGGTATACATGCTGGTTAAGGAATTCTCTGATATAGTGCTGTCTTTGGGAATCATATCAAAAACTGCCTTTATAATTAGGTCATGTTATGATGAGTTTATTTTCTGCTGCTGAATTAATTTTTGGTTCCATATTCCCAACGATGTTTTATCAGAATTCATGCTATTATGAATCAAATCGTGTTATGTAGGGATTCTTTAGTGTAGGAGATGGTAAACATTATAGATGGCCAGATACTAATGTGGCCTTTATGGTAATCAGACACTTTAAGTATTTTAGACTCTGGGTTACAGTAACTGTTCTCAGTCGTCAGTAAGAGGTGTGAATATTGAATATTCACTCATGCGTAACGTTGTCAGTCATTAGAGAGAATGTGGTTCTTGAAAGACACTTGGGAGAGGATGTGTTGCAGACTTCATTTCAGTGTCTGATATCTTGTGATGTCAGACACTGTTCTGTGGCCAGAATACTCTGCAGTGTACATAAATACTTACTTACAACTGATGCTTACAAGTAGGTGTCAGTCACTTCATACAGGTTGAGAGATACGCTGTCATCAATCACTTCATACAAGCAGAGAGAGATACCCTGTCAATCACTTCATACAAGTAGACATTTGACATCTGACCTGTGCTGTATGAACAGTCCTCTCTATGCTAATCTGATTTAATGACTTCCATAGTGCCATTTATCACAATGGACAAGACATCCATTATCGGTCGATTCAGGTGAAGCTGTAGACAAAATCTTAAGAGATGCCCATTAAAATCTGAAATCACGGTGGTCAACGGTAGGGTCGTTTTAGCCCTTAGGCACAGTAGACACTGTGTCTAGGGACCTACGTAACTTTCAGTGGCCTGTGCAAGTCCGAAATGAGACATTGAAAAAATAAGTTTAATGATTGAATTTGACGCAAAAATGAAAACAAGGAAATTTCAAATTGTAATTTAATAATTTTGGAAAACTTGTCAGTAGCTTATAAATCCTGTATTTTTGTCCTAATCATTTCAAAAAGTAAATTTAGATTTAAAATAAAAACTGGGTGTGTTCGTGATTCATTATTAACCGGCCATGATGTCAATAAATAATGTGAATGCATAATTATGCGTTTAGCTTTAATGCAGAGCTGGCAGTTGGAGTCTACAAATGCAAGAGTGCCTATATAGGGCCTACTACAATCTTAAAACGGCCCTGGATAAACCACTCATTATGTTAGTGTAGTAGACACTACCTTAGGGGTAATGTTACATTTTGGATGTTTTATGTATGCCTAGAAAGAAGTGTCTGCTACTGTCACTAGACATTTTATTGCCAATGTTTTGACGTCTCCAGTCTCTATGGATATAAAGATGAGACATTCGTTTATACACTGGTAGCTCATTACATTGCTGTCTTCAGTGGTCTATATCGTAATCGTAAAGTTGTATGGAGCCACTGTATGAAGAACGGTTTTATAGCAAGACCGTGTTATAACTAGGGTTGTTAAATCGTTTTTTTGGCAATCCGAATTTCGGTTTTAGAAATCCGATTTTAAACCGAATTTCGTTTTTTATTGGCCTTCATAGGAAATTTAATATATTATTATATAACTCAAGTTATTTTATATATTAGGTACCAAAACGTACGTTAATAAACACCTTCTTATCTGCCGGCTATATTCGATGAAAACAATCGTAAACACTAAAGAAATGCATGAATTAATTCTTTCTGGCATTTCTTGAAATTTTCACTACGAAAATGATTTTTAAAAAAATTCGAATTTCGTTTTGTCAATAATAAAAACCGAATTTCGTTTTCAAAACCGAAATTCGGATTTCCGAATTTCGTTTAACATCCCTAGTTATAACATCGACTGGGTTATACTGAGATCATTTTCTACAGTGCCGTTTAATTAATCTCGAGTCCATGTCTTGATTGCTTTATATCATAATTATAATGAAACTGTTTTGTAACAAGTTCAGTGTAGTATGATGCCCAAGCAGCCCAACCAGTGACTCAAAAAGTTCAAGTAGATGATCAATTCTGCAATAGGCAATGGTTCCAAACCTTTTTCAGAGAGCACTTGACCTATTTCTTGTTATTTTTCTTCCAGGTAGTTTTTTATTTTAATGCCAAGCAATGTTCTGTGTATTAAACCATAGTGTTGTCACTATTTCTGCTCTGCATACGTTAAGTTTAAAACAATAGTTATAGGCCTATTTCAGTAGTGATAATCAGTAGTTTTTCACACTTTTTGACCAATTTTGCTATTCCTAGCAGATTCAAGGCACCATTGGGTGCCAATGCACCCAAGTTGGGAAACACTAGACATTTGGGGTTCCTCATTTTGGGGCATTGTAGCTGAATAGATAGAGCACTCAGCCTGCAACCCAGAGAGTACGGGTTCGAGCCTCTTCTCAGCATCACTGTGTTTATAGGACCTTCAGCAAGTCCTTCACTTAAATTGTTTATTGCCAAATGTTGATGTTCTGTCGTATGTTCCTGTGCGCACTTCGGAACTTTTGAAGGAGGGCAATATCAAATGCAGCTGTTTTGTGTTGTATTGGGAGTTAAATGTGAGTCACTGTGGTAAAGGTGAGCAGCTGCTCAGCCACAGTTGTGTCTATTTAGTGTCTGGTGCTGCTTTTAAGTGCTCTACTTCTGAGCAACATGATGACGAAGACGAGAATTGCAGACAGACGTCTGTTGCAACATCTTGAAACGATATTTATTAGCGTTCGTTGGTCAAGTGTTGAAGACTGGAAGCAAGTGTAATGATTGGACGCTGAAGATTGGAAAGTGCTAACACATGGTCCACCATATATGCCTTAGATGTAACTGGTTTGCCCATGCTGTAGATCTACTGCTAACATGTCTGTTTAAATATACACACACATATATTGTGTTTGTATATATATATATGAACTCCTGTATTATATGTATATATTTATATATATATGTATATATTATATATATATATTAGGAGTATCATGTATGACGTCATATATTATGTACATTGCCATATACTTATATATATCTATATGTTATATATGCCTGTGTATACCCGGTACCCTGTATATCTACTGATAGCAAAATATAGATATAAATATTTATATGTTCATGGAACAGCAATGTCTTAGTATATTTATGCAGTGTACAGCTTATGCATACATAAGTTTATTTCTGTGATGTGTGTAATAGGATCGGTTGTGTGGTTTTATGTATTATGTTTGTTGTCAGCTATCTTAAAATGTATATATAGAAAATATTTAAGTTATATTATTGTATATTATAAGAATATTCAATAATATATAAATGTCCAGTATATCTGTGTGTGTGTGTCTGTGTCTGTGTGTGTGTGTGTTTGTGTGCGTGTGTGTGAATACTTCTGATATATGTTTGTAATTATATCCCTGTTTAGTGTTTAATATATGGAGGGCAATGTTGCAGGCATTGGCGGGTGGATGCACGCCTTGTGAGGCGTCATTCACGTGATTAGGTCGAGGTTACCACTATAGGAATCAGAAATTGGAAATTAGACCAAGGATGATAATAGTTCCTTCGTGAGGTTAAACTCCATCGACCAGTGTCCAAGAACACTCTTGATCTGAACAGTTCGTTTACAACGGTTGAATGAGGAAATGATCCTTATCTTATCCATGACCTCCTATATATGAGGTTTATATATAGGACTACATGTCTGATCTTGTACAAGGGTAACTGAGACACAGGACGTTTTCATAACACATGAAGTATCAGTTAACGGTTTCTCCTCAGTCAGCCATTAAAATTAAGTGGAAAGGTCAAGTTGAAATAGAGATCTTCTGTGTTTTGAGACAGCACAGTTTTCATTGCTTTTAAAGTGTAGGCTTCCCGTCTGCCAAATTGTCAGTTATCTCAGAACTACTAGCACTGCCTTTTTTAAAGTTATGTGACCGTGCTATATGCTCTGTGAAATTTAAGGTCTAGTGACACACTACACAAATGTGGCGAGAAAGCATTTGTTTATGTCTGGTAATTGTATTGTAATCACAAAATTTATATAGCGCCTCTTCAGGAGATGGTTGCTAAAGGTGCCCCAACTTAGTGACAGAAAACCAGGATTCTAACAAAATCATTTCAAGCACTTGCAGAATAGAAAAGACAGAAAGAACAACGAGCTCATGTCATAGGGTGCTAGGCAACCTATTCCAGATGGTTGGACCAACCACAGCAAAACTGCTGTCCTGAACGCTGTAATATATGCATGTGTCAATGTTCATATCAAGACACTTTATATAGCGCATTGTAATTACCTCATAGAGGCGCTGGGATGTAGTGAAGCACTGTGACTGTGAACCACACAGCTAGACAATCAGTATGGTTTTTTGTAGCGTAGCCGGGCAAGTGGTGTGGCCACTGGCGTTTCTGCTATTGCCTGACACTAATTTTAAAAGTGTTGCTGCACCAACCTCTTTCTGTTTTGTCACTGAAGCACCCTAGGATATTTACAATGCCACTTCCGGTTGGACCCCACGGCTCATTTGTATGCGTCTGTCTTGGAGCAGGGAAAATCGTCTCGGCCAGGGACAGAACTTACAACACTGTTTATTTACAAGCTGCTTCATTTATTCATTCATTCAGACTTTTATTCATAGCATGAATGTAGGACCCTTTTAAGATATCTACTCAGGGGCAACCTCCAGGCTGGGTTTGGAGAACCTCAACGTATATATCTACACTAGAGCTATATAAATCCTTGTATGACATAATGGTACTTTATTCTGGGACTGCATATTTGTTTCCAGGCATTTATATAGTGCTATAATATAATGCCAAGTGTCGCTTTTCACACTATATAAGTGGAAGAATATATTATATATATATATATATATATATATATATAAAATAAATGTTCACACACACACACACACACACACATACACACACACACACACACACACACACACACACACACACACACACACACACACACACACACACATACACACACACACAAAGTAGCCTAGAAGTTGAGCATGTGCTTTTCAAAATTGCCTGTGAAATGGTTATTGTGTAAAGACCCTAACATGTCATATATCCAGCGCTGGAAGAACAACCGATGGCTGGCCTTCTTGACGACCAGTATGCCTTCAGACCAACTGGTTCAACAACTTCCGCTGTAATTTCCATTCTGCACCATGTCACTTCACTTCTCAAGAACAATAACCATGTCTCAATCATATCGTTGGATTTCTCTAAAGCTTTTGACACGGTCCGTCATTCAACCCTAGCGTGCAAGCTTTCAAGTCTGGACATACCTGATACAATATACAATTGGATTCTCAACTTTTTCAAGGACAGAGGGCACGTTACGCGATTCCAGGGGAGGCTGTCCTCAGTCAGGTCCATCAACGCAAGTATCGTCCAGGGATCGGGGATTGGACCATCCAATTACATCGTCAACGCCTCTGACCTAAAAGCACAAAATTCCGAGAACCGCATCGTAAAGTACGCTGATGATACGTACTTATTAATCGGGGCGTCGATGCGTGACACAATCGGAGAAGAGCTACAAGCCGTCACACGCTGGGCCACCCTGAACAACCTTCGACTGAACAGTGACAAGACAAAAGAAATGATAGTCCTGCGTCGAGCCGGTGGACCTATCCCGGAGCCAGTTGATGGACTGACTCGAGTCTCGACGCTGAAGATTCTTGGAGTCACCCTTCGGTCAGACCTTCGTGTCACATCTCATGTGGATGAGATCTTGGCTGCCAGCTCAGGATCGCTTCATGCATTGCGCATCCTGAGATCACATGGATTGCCGCCAATGGCCCTGCAAGAGGTGACTTGCGCCACCACAGTGGCTAGAATAATGTATGCTGCTCCTTCCTGGTGGGGTTTCACTTCGGCAGATGATCGAGCTAGAGTTGAAAGATTTCTGAGAAGATTACGAAGAACGGGGTACCTTAAGGATGATTCTCCTACGGCAGAGGATATGGCCAAACAGGCTGACGAACGTCTCTTTGCTGCCGTCATCAGATGTGACCACCACGTTCTTCGAGGACTTTTTCCTCCTGTCGTTAACACCAAATATGATCTACGAATACGTCCACATAACTACACATTGCCTCCGAAAGACGATAGACAGTTTATCCCCAGAGCCCTATATAGAAGCTCTCTTGGTGATATAGGCTAATCTGACATTGTATGACTAAAAACACCATACTCATTTTAAACTTTTCTATTAGGCTACTATTATGTATCAGATAGCGGTGTGTCTACCTGTTTCTTTCCAATAAACGAATATATTATATATATATATATATATATATATATATATATATATATATATATATATATATATATATATGTCCTTTATGCATAATTGACATAACTTATGCTCTGGAGCAGCCCTTCAAGAAATATGCTTAGAGGGAGCTATTAAAGCACCATAAAATGTTCAGTCACGTTACACTACGTTGCAGTCGTTTTAATTTGTGCCTTTGAGAAACACATGAAAGGCACCATGTACCGCTCAGATGCATGCTTAGTGCCAGGACTTGTGTTTGCCACTTAAATATTACCACAGACACTCACACGGCTGTCTTTGGAAGCCATAACATAAACCACCTTATAACAAGACCCTGTTATAAAGAGGTTATTTTCTATGTTGAACTAATTTTGTCCTGACCATGGTATATCAGAATTTGTGGTATAATAAGGTGTGTCATAACAAATCTTCTGTGTATTGTTGTTTAAATGTATGAAATAAGAAATGAGTTTATATATAAACAGTCTTAAGTTGACAATGATGAGCTATAGTGTGTCAAGAACTTGCTTAAGGTGAGCAAGATTCTTTGTGAAGGGAAAAGCTCTAACCTGCATTTTGTGTTTTACAAAGCAAAGGTTGATCCAATTAAGTAATAAAACTAGAGCCATGAAGTCGTAATTGGCAAGTTATACTGGTGGCTCTGTGTGAAGATTTTTCTTGTTTCTTCTTTGGTCTCTAATGACGGTTTCTTTAGCTCCTTTAATCATTGAATGTCGTGATGGTCAGGTCAAAACAAAATAATGGTGTGTTTCCGGTAACCCGACCGACCCACTTTTTTAGGCCCGACTGGGAAAATTTTGTGAAAAAATTTTTTTGAAAAAATTAATTTTTCTAAAAAAATTTTTTAAATTTTTTCAAATTTTTTTTTATATTGACACATGAATTTAACCTTTGCGTACCAGAGGTGCAGATTTGCTACATTGATAACACTGCTTTCCTTGCCAGAGGTATGTAAATAAGGGCACCGTTAATTATCTATGCAAAATTGGCCTTAGCACGGTGAAATATGATGACGATATATTCGTTTATTATTATACAACGATACAGCATTGCATAAAATTATTTTACAAAATAAAAAGTTTTTCCTACCTACCTACCCATTTTTTAAAACCACTGTTACCGGAAACACACCTATATTTTTTTTTGGCCTCAGCTGTATTTCCAATGCTTGTTGGAGAGAATTCTAACGGTCTCCCGTAAGTCATGCAATTTCTTCACAGTAAGTCGCTTTGAACACATAAGATTGCTATAAGGCACTTTTGTAAACGTACCATATTGTTTGGGGGCATATGTATCTATGCATGTATGTATGTAGCCTATATCTGGACCTTATAAGGACTTTTTAAGAACCCGTCAAAAGTGCTATGAACATAATGGATCTAAACAGGTGAGTTTTACCTAGCTAGACAAGGTAAACTTGAGCTCAAATGTCAACTGGGATTATTCCAAATGGATGGACCAACGCATGAGAGCGCACGTTGCACTTGTGTTAACTTACGACAGCAAGGGACCAGAAGATCTCCACGGGCAGCTGAAAGAAGAGACTGGAGACCTGACTGCGCTGAAACCGACACAAGCAGCTCCTGTATGCGTATGATGGAGCAGAGCCAACCAATGAAACCCGGCCAAGGAGGAGGATCTTGATTTATATTTACAATTGATATAATATTATATATCGACTGAACTGTGGGCTAGACATAGCCTGGCGATGAACTCAAAACGCAGACGATTGGTGAAGAATTATGGATATGGCAATGCTCCCAAGAGGAGTGATGATGAATGCCCAACACTCCTATAGCTAACGTAGGCAAAAAGATTCAACACCTTTCGTCCTATGTTACCTTGCCGTAATAACTTATGCTGGACTGTCGACCGTGAGGTTGGGGTTCAAATCCCACCAGGGAAGACATTTGCATATAGATTTCTGTTCCACTTGTGCCCCCTAGCCAAATGAGTACACTGAATGTACACTGTCGGTGGGAAGATAAGATGGTTAGGGAGAGTGTTTCCGTTAGAGTCCAAAAAGTGGACGTATTTACGCCCTGCCCTAGAATTTTTTTGGATGTAGCTCATGTATTTCGGCTACAACACCACAAAATTTGGAATTTTTGACGTTTTTTATGGACGTAAAAACGGCCATTTGGGCAATAACAGAAACACTGAGACTGGCCACCCGCCCTCGTATGCTGAGGCTAAGAAAATAAAGTTGCTAACACTTCATGCCCATGGCTGCCTCACAGGGTTAGCTTAAAGGACTGATCTTCTCTTTTACAAAGTTGTTGTGCAGCTGATGTAAGTAATCTGTATTAGTGTGAGGCAGACGTTAGATGTGTTGGTTTGAGAGCATTCACTCCAGGTTATGGATATGAATGTTCGCTGCTAACATAGATTATCTTGGGAGTAAATTCCGTTTTGCCTGCTTTGAACTCGTAATGCTGGCTGGATGCGTTTTCATGTAGATCAATCAGTTTTAGATGTCATTTTATGGACTCCTTTTGGCAAATATTTTTGCCATATTTCCGGCTCTCTGCGCTAGTCCTTTTATACCTGTGCAGAAAGTCCAGGGGATGCATGCCAAGACCCTGGACAATCCCTCAACAACATGTAGTGGGAGGCAGGTCTGGGGTTCCACGGGTTATCCAATCTGTGTGGATCTCTGTACGGTATTATGTGGGTGTAAATTGTAATGTGGCATTGCTGACTTCCTACTGGGTGTACAGATCAGAATGCCAGATAATGCAAGAGCAAGTTGAGAATAGAATTTTCACAGCAGAAATGATTTGGCTATGGAAAATTTTGCAGGAATTTTCAACACTAAGAAATAACGGCATAAGACATTATTTATTAGGTATCCAAAAACTCTGTTAGACAAAGTGGGCAACCAAATACTCCGATGCTTTGGCCATGTGGAGAGAATGCCAGCTGACTGAATGCCACACTATGTACTTTGAAGGAAAAAATCAGAAAAAGACCCAAGACTGCACTTGATAGATATAAATGAGGACATAACAAGACGTGGACTAACACTGAGAGGAGCACTGGACTTGACAAATGACCAAGGAAATGGACATTGTTTTTGCCCATTGCTACCAATTGGCTGGCATTGATCAGGAACTGACGATGATGATGATGATCATGGTGATGATGAAGATGATGATGATGATGATGGTGGTGGTGATGATGGTGGTTGTGATGATGATGATAATGATGATGAAGATGAAAATGATGATGAATGAAGATGATGATGATGAGGATGAAGATGATGATAATGGTGGTGGTGATGATGATGATGATGATGACGAAGGGCCACAGTTGAGCGGTTCCTATCAGAGTTCCATGCTTAGTGTACTCTTAAAAAGCCTGATGCCTCAGAGCTGTTGAAGAGAGCATCCAGGAATGCGGCCAGACAGCAATAAAAGACCTGTTTGTTACTGTCTGGTCGTAAAGCACTCCCAGAATGATGGTCTAGCTCTATTCTCCACGAAGTTATTGTAATAATGGCAATTTATGGAGAATCATAAGTAGTGAGCTGGTTCTGTGGTGCTAGACAATGTCAGTACTAGGGCTAAGCGCTGCTGATAGATTACTATTTCAATTGTTTTTTGAATTCACGAACTCTCTCCTTCTGCTTAGATATGGGAAGGCTGTTCTATGCATACTGGCCACCAAACCAATCATCCGTTTTTGTGTCTGATTTGCCTTCAGAGATACTATATAGGACTGGCTGGCTGTAGGTCACAGTGGGACAAATAGTTAGATCCAAGCAGTGTGATTCTCGTTAACGATAACGAAAATGTTCGTTAACGAAAATAAAATGATTTCGTTAACGATAACTATAACTATAACTAAAAAATATCATTAACTATAACTATAACGAAAATAACACTAACGAAAATTCATCTTTATTTTCGTTAATACAAAAAATAAAAATAGGAAGTGCAATATGGACGATTCGACATATATGAGAACGAAAAATGCGATATTTTTATTATGCAATTTTGACAGTTACTTTGGAAACTCATGTATTCATGAAACTAAATTCACCCATGCTTCAAAGGCTTTCAAAACTCTGAGCAAATTGTGAAACAGCGCGTTAATACGCACAAATTTGCTTATAGCCGTAATTATTGTAACTAAGTAGTAACTAAAATTAACTAAAATAAAAATTCATTAACTATAACTATAACTATAACTAAAAAAAAATATTACTAACTATAACTATAACTATAACTAAAATAAAAAACCATTAACTATAACTGTAACTATAACTAAAATAAAATCTGTAAGGAGAATCACACTGGATCCAAGTGCATAGCCAGGACACAATTTTGGGGTTTCAATTGGACAAGGTCGCACTTAGAAAAAAAATATTAATTTTTTTTGGCAATTACTTATTTATGGGGGGGGAGGGTTGAACCTGTGAAACCCCCATAAATACACCCATGGTTAGATCGCTCACTTTGTAACATGGAGAGATGGGTTTGAGCCTTTTCTGAGACAGTTGCTCAGCGCCATCGACTGATGCTTGGTTATTAGATAGTGGCATATTAAAGACATAATAATGATAATAACAGTTGTCTGCTTTGTTGTTAAAGTCTGAGATTTCTGTCTGTTTAGTGTCTGATGTCATCAGGACTTGTGTGTTTACTTTGGGTATGGGACGGACTCTTGTGTGTTTACTTTGGGTATGGGACGGACTGCTGTAAAGGAGGACTCTGCATCACAGATCACACAGACTAATAGATTCTGAGGGATTGTTTTGACCAGTTCACTCGAATTTGATTGGTTGGAGCAGCTTCAGTCATTTGTCATATTCACATTTGGCCCTGAATAGTTGGAAGGGTTGTAGAAGATGGGGAATGCGCTTTGGTTCCACTGCCAGGAATGTACACAGTTTCAGGGGGGTTGTGTGTTTGGCTTAATCTGATATTATAGTTGTAATTTTTAACACTGATTTATGTGGTGCCTTTTTTGAGTGAGACTTGTTGAAGACCTCACAACACAAGGCCATCATTGAACAAAGAGTGGTATGGATACTATCATAATGGATCTTAGGTCAGGTTGGATGCTGTTCCCTGTCCATGAGCCAAGGGATATTCTAGAATGGCAGTCCATGGCCTTGACCCTCATTTTATTTTTAGTGCGAGCTTGCCAATGAGTTGGCCCCCAAATTGTTTTGGGCAGTGTTGCCTATTAGGCTTGTAAAGTAAACAAAAGAAGAAAATAATATAAGTGGTCATCAGCCAATAAAATACGGCTGGGGAAGTGATAGGTCCACAACTACTGATGACCAATAAAGAGCTTCAGGAGTTCTTGGAAGCTTTGCTTACATGTATTCCTCTTTGTAGGCATCTGGATGCGTTACATGTGCTGATCGTGGTTTGTTGTTGCCTAGAAGCATTGCAGTCTGTTATGGTCATCATTGTCTGTGGCATGCAAAGCCTCTGTCTGCAGCGCTGGCGTTTCCACACGTACACCAGCCATGCAGCCAGGAGTCTCTAGTCTTCACTCTTGTGTAGCCCGACATTTGGTTGGCTCAGGTCGTGCTGCCCCTCTGTATCCATTTGTGGCAAGGCCATCTAACTGGTCTCTTTCAAAATCTTGTCTTCTTTCACTCTTTTAGGAGAGGTGGGGATTTATAGCAAGGACTCTGTTGTTCTTATTCACCTATGAAGCTCATTGCCCTTTACGCTTATTACACTGGCTGCCAATCTAACAAAGCATCCAGTTTAAAATCTGTCCTGTATTTCAGACTTCTTTTAACTCAGCCGACCCCTATAATAATAATAATAACAATGACATGAGTTATGCTCCTCTTATTGATGATATTCATCATTTGATGTCACCGCCATGCCATTACAAGGGTGCCTCACAGTCAACTAACAGCAGGGTAGGCCTTAGAGCTCCTTGCCCACTCCTCATGCCAGTCAACTAACTTGTACCACTGTAAGGTATGGTATGGTATGGTAGGGTAAGGCAACTAAGACCTGTCAAAGTGCAGGTTGCTCTATGGTCTGGACCGTGAGATTCATTATTTCCTGGTTGAGGACCTGGACAAGGATTTGAGTGCATCCCTGGGGAGGAAATGAAGGTTGAGGAAGGGTGGCCTCCTGTGAGGAAGGGTGACCTCCTGTGAGGAAGGGTGGCCTGGAGAGGAGGCAGGGAAGACTGGAAACACAATGTCGTCTCTTTAGATGTTATTAGCAGTAGCTGTTTGCTATTGGGAGAGACGGAAAAAAGAGATGGAAGAGGAGAGCTGTCATCTGGTGGTCGTAGGATACAGACAGATACATAACAGGAAACAGTGAATCGGGGTCTGCGAATAAGCACACTACAGGACGGCCATTTCATTTCATTAGCTGTGTCCTGAGACAGACGCAACCAGAGACAGAGACAGAGAGGGAGACAGACAGACAAAGACAGACATAGAGAGAAGGGTGTGGGAGGATATGGCAACTTGCAGACACTGCAGTGGTCTCATATTCATGCACAGGAAATTGTCAGTTTTGTGTGAATCATTTCGTCGGGTCGCTTCACTAACATGACGCATGTTCCAATTATATATTCAGTGGCCATGCATCCCAGCCTAGTTAGTGTAGTTAGTTAGTTACCTAGACACTCGGTTATTTACTGATTGGTATATATGTGTGTGTATGTATGTATGTATGTATGTATGTATGTATGTATGTATGTATGTATGTATGTAACTATGTATGTATGTGGACATTTACTCTAACACCTTTTAAGTACCTCACAAAATGGCTGCCCTTAGATGCCAACCTAACTAGATGTTAAAGTCACTAAGAACAAAAAGTTAATCGATAAGCATATAGAGCTCAGATAACTAGAAGCGGCAACACTACCAAGCTCCCACATACATATAGAACCTTACCAGCAGATTCCTAGCTAATAGTAGACATGATGTTCCGAGTTTCTGGACTATGTCGAAGAAGAAGCAACGACGGGTGAAGTATTGTGCTTTTAGTACCGTACTTCCATGGCCATAGTTAGGGGGTTTACGGGTTCAAACCCCCGAAATAAATTGTCAAAATTATTTTTCTATGCAATTATATGTCAAATACAAAAAAAACTTTTTCAGCCATTTCCAAAGGAAACCCCCCCGAGAACTTGAACCCCCGAAATTTTTTCCTGGCTACGCCCCTGCGTACTTCACAAAACCACTTCTTACACTGTAGGGCCTAAATACATGCAATTTAAAGACACCAAGAGTAAGAGTTTCATCAATAAACAAGGCATGCTCAGGTAGCTAAAATGTAAATGTAAAATGATTTTCTTAAGCGACTGTATGGACTCCACCCTGTGCATTTCTTTTCAATGAATTTATTGGGAAATCCTTCACCTCTGGTTCCAGTGCCACTGTTGTAATACCCAGCTCAAAAGCATACCAGTTAATGCTCACATGGCTGTGAAACTGCAGCCCTGATCATGAGATCTAGGTAACAATCAGACTGATGATTGATCTGATTTTCACCTTAAGGGGTTAACTATGTTCTTAGGTGAAAATCAGATTTAAAGTCTGTTCATTACCTATAGATGTTCTGTTAATGGAAAGAGTTCTGAAACCGTATACAGAGACTTGTGGGCCAACTCATGTTATGACCAGCTTGCCATCGAATCACTTATCTGTGGCATATATATCTCTATCCACTGCATACCGTTTACTGTTACTAATACATCTGCAATGTGTAGTTATTAATAGTTGCAAGTAAAAACCGATTAATAAAACACCTTTGTATTGACTGGCTAAAGTGGTTTACTGTGTAAATGACGACTTAACGTTCAACATAATATTTCTGGAAGTTGAATGTTGTGTATGTCTGCATGTTGTGCCTGGGGATGTTCCTCATGTTGTGTGTGCTTGTCTTGGTGGAGGCTGTCTAGCTCTCTTACCAAGGCCTTCTGCTTTATTATAGGGGTACTACAGAAGCTGTGTGGTTAGATTATAGATACATGTAGTTAGATGTGTGTAATAGCAGTGCATGCTTCAAGGCAGTACACACATGGTTGGGAAATTGATTGCAATGAGCGTGAATTTGGGGTCAGTTGTAAGATATGTTGATCAATCAAGAGTGCAGCAGTCGGTAAGGAAGTAAATGAGTAAGTACTTAGCCTTTTATTGGTGCAAGACAAACGCTCACATTTTACAGAACATGGTAGACAGATTTTTTTGCATTACTGTCAAAGGATCAGAATAATCCCAAAATGGTCCATCAGTTACTAGCAGCTACTAAGAGCGCTTCTGAAGCTTGCTTCACTCGTTCATACACATATGGTAAGTGGTTTGGAGAATGACCAGTTAATCAGTGGCCTATTGGTGCTAATAATAATAATCTTCTTTTAATTTCAAACTGACACAATGCAGAATGATTGCAAATCAGTATGAACGGATGATCACAAGTTATTACAGGAGTCGAATTTAACTGTATATGGCAGCCATGCAAGGCGCCCATCACGTCATACATTCATTTTACGAACGCGCCATCTTGCGAATGATAGGCTGAGTGACCTTTGGAAGGGTTTGGGAAGCGATCCCGCTACCTACTGCTCTTCACACCACTGATGTTACCACTACACTAGAGACCCATCCCCACTCCCAGACAAAAGGTGACATTCTAAATAAACTGATTTAAGAAGACTCCAGCCATGATACTTTTGGCAGCAGGTGGTTTGTTGCTAGGTAGGTATGTGCAAGGCAAGGGTGTTACAAGAGGATGGCTGAACTCCTGATATATATATTAGTATGTAGATTAGCTGAACTATGCATAGGATAGATTGTGCCTTGTTTAACACACTGCTTTGTTGCATTATGTCGTGTTACAATGTGACATTTCTTTATGTTACAGCACTTTCAAAAGAAGAAAGCGAAGCCAGAGAGAGACACAATGTAGGTCAAAATCATTTTTTGGTCATGACCTATGTTAATACATAAAAAATATATAATTATTCAAGTAACAGTGTATGCTTTTGATTGTGCAAGTAATCCAATACTGATCTTACTATACAACTAGATACAAATGTTTAGTTACAATTACAATAGCAATAACTGCTGGTACCATCATCAACATTTAAAGTTCCTTTTTTAGTCTTTGTCTTACTGTTATTAATAATAATAAATATAATAATAATAATAATAATAATAATAATAATAATAATAATAATAATATAATAATAATAATAATAATAATAATAATAACAATAATAATAATAATAATAATAATAATATAATAATAATAATATAATAATAATAATATAATAATAATAATAATAATAATATTAATAATAATAATATTATAATAATAATAATAATAATAATATAATAATAATATAATAATAATAATATAATAATAATAATAATAATAATAATAAAATAATAATAATATAATAATAATAATATAATAATAATAATATAATAATAATAATATAATAATAATAATAATAATAATATAATAATATTACAATCATCAGCATTTTTAGTATTCTTTATACTAAGTTTATAGTCTTTGTCTTGTTGATTTGTCTGTTTTATTCTGAGTGTTATGAAGTAGTGTTCCTGTTTGGCTTGAGAAACAGTATGTCCTGTATCTGTGTGTCCTGTTAGCTTAGCTGTCTGTTTCTTTGTCCTGTGGGAATTGCCTTCTTCTGTTGTAATATCATCTGGATTGGATTAGTTGCATGTCCTGTTGCTTGGCCTGTCTTCCTGTGTTGGTCTTTTCTCGGTGTTTTTCCTCTTTGCAGTTCAGCTTCAGCCACCGGTCTCTTGAGATTTATTTATAATTAGGCTGTTCGTGTTTCTTGTGTCTCTCTTTCTATGTGTCTGTGTCATTGTCTGCTCCTTATGATGTGTGCGTGTCTGTTTGCCCGACAGTCTGTTTCGGCTGTTGTGGGTGGGTAGGCAGTTACATCTGGTTCTCTTGGTGCTTGCCTGATCGGTGGGCGCTATATCATGCAGTCTGCATTATACGATCTGTTAGACATCCATCAGGTTCTAGCGCCTTTTGGGGTTCATGGGGTTCGTAAAAGGAGCTATGCAAATATCAGGGTTTATACTTACATATAGAGAGTTGTGTATTCTGAAAATTAATGTGTTTATGAAATGAATGTGGTTAACCTCATAATATTACATTGCACGAATGGCATTACTATGGGGTTATAGGTACTGGACAATATATATTTATGAAAACGCTTCTGAAACGCTTATGCTGTGACTCTCAGGACACAGCTAATGATCAAATACAATACAATACAATATCCAGGTTAAAATGTGCACACCTACATGCATGCATACATGTATGCATTCAAACACATGTAAACATAAATTTGTAAACACAATATGTATGTACATATACCTACTAATGTACACATACCTACACCATGTGTCCATACATACATTCATACATACACATGCATACATTCATAGGTACATGCAATGCCATGCATGCATATGAACATAAACACATACATAGTTATATGTTATATTCTGAGGACTGATAAAGTGAGTGTTAGCCTTGTCTGACATTACGCTGTTCTGCTGTGAGCTGGAGAAACGTAACAGCCCAAGATCCTCGGTAACAGCCGGTCTTGTCGTTACTCATTCAGTTTGAACTAACAGCTGATTGGCTGATTGATTTATGTGAAGCCAGGTGCCAGTAACTAACCATTCCATCCATCCACCCTCTGTATCCCTGCCTCACCTGTTGACTCACAGCTCTTCCATCCATCCGTTGCTTCTCCTATCCATCCTTCCTTTCCATTTCCAGATGGTTTAACTAATTACATGTACCATCAATGTGGTGGTGTCTTATCGCTATAGAAGCTGGAGATTCATTTGGCACTGACCTTTGAACTGTGGGCTCTGGCACCTCAGCCTGGTTTAATGCCAGAACCTGGAATGCCCTCTTTCCAGACGTGAGAAGTGCACATACAACTATAAAAAACATAGGAAGTGTGAAACTATACTATGTGACAGAACATAATATGTATGTATGTATTTATGTACCGGTATGTATGTATCAGATGGCACTGAGCAATTATGTATGAAGGACTTGCTCAAGGTCCTTACACAGTGACTGCCTGAGTGGAGGTTCGAAACTGTGCTTGCCATGTTACAGGCCGAGTGCTCTAATTTGGTTACTATGTCCCACGCGTGTTACAAAAGAGAAGGCTGAGATCCAAATGTCAAAAGTGATAGCATACAAAAACACATAGCAGCATTGGAGTTTCTGTGGAAAATCTCCTGTTCTAGGTGACAAGAGTCTCCTCTTTTAGGTGGCGGCTTTTATATAGTTCATGCGGTGGATCTCAAACCAGACACTGGATGAATGTCACTGCTGTATTAGAATATATATGGGATTTACAGGCTACAGGAAATACGAAACCATGACATATGACAGTCATTACATATGCACACAACAACCCTGCTAGACAAAGTCTTCAACTTCTGAAGGTTTGGACATGTAGAGAGAATGCCAGTTGACCTAATCCCACACAATGCACTACATGCAAGATGTTAATGGAAAAGATACTAAGGCAGACCAAGACTATGATGGATAGATAATATAAATGAGAACATAACATCACTTGGGCTAACAATAAGGGGAGCAGTGGGGTTGACAAACGACCGAGGACAATGGAGACCACTTATTCATACCCATTGCCGTCAAATGGCTGGCATCAGGAAATGATAATGATGATGATGATTAAAACACATACTCACTTGGTAAAACCTTATGAAATCCTTATGCATTTTGTTTTATTTATTTTGTAGTTATTTCATCATTTGTCACCTGATAAAATTATATTACTCAATATTCACTTGAATGATTACTTTTAGTTTGCAGTCCAATATTTTTTCAAACACCAAATTTTATGTGTAATGAAATGCTAACTTTCATAATGTACAACCCTGTGTGTAAGAATGTTACTTTTTAAACTTTCATATATTTGTTGTAATAAAATATAATTGATGTCTTAATATAAAACACAATATTTAAGAGATAAATTGATGCTATTAATTCAGACAGTAATTTTCATGACATTGCTGTGAATGTTGCTGTTTGTATTGAACTTCACATACATAAAACCTGTTTGTGCACACATACAACAAAGCGTCATAGTTGGTGTCATTTATCATATTTCTAATTTCATATTCTTTCATTCGAGTCCTGTACGTCGTTGGCGCCATATGTGCCATGCAGTGTTTTCCGATTGTAGCGGCATTCACAAAATATGCCCCATTTTGCACTGGCTTCCTGTACCCGAGGGAGCTGTGTTGAGGAACGTAATGGTGGCTTTGTATGCTCTGTAGGACTGGCCACCTGTTTACTTCAGTGAGGTATGCTGTCGTGTTTAAGCCTGTTGGGACCCATGAGACTCTGTGTCTAGTGTTTGGGGAGGAGACCTGATTGTCCCATTGGTATGCATTCCTCGTATGCCCGAATTGCCCTTTTATGACTGCATATCCATCCATTTTGAGTGGTGCCGCAGATGTAGGTATGTGGTGACGCATAGCTGCTGGGACTGGACGAGAGAAATTATTATGGTGATTGGGGCAGCAGCAGAAAATTTGGGAGCAGAATATAGTCAGAGCCGAAAATATAGGAAATTAATAGACTTTTGAGATGAGTTTGGCTGGAGTTGACATTGCCCAAGCTGGAAATATAAGATTATGATGCACTTTTGCAAGCTACTTTTACATGTATTGCTGAAGCTGATATGAGAATTGGAGTTAAAATTGTTAGACTTTATATATATAGAAGTTGAAATTATTAGACTTTATCTGAGTTGGAATTAGGCTTTATCCAAGTTGAAATTATTATTCTTTAGGCCAGAATACATATTGCTGGAGTTGATATTTTACCGAGTGGGAAATCTAAGAGCATATCAGGGTTACAGAGTAGACTTTGAATTACTGGAGTTCATGTTTTCGACGTGAAGTTATAAGATCTTCATAGACTATTAGGGAAGAATATGTAGGGATCTAATTGGTAATACATGTGTCAGCTGAAAATATTAGAGCTGAATGGGCTGTTAGAGCAGAATAGGTATGGGTTGAGTCGATATTGTAGGAGCTGAATAGAGGTGGATGTGGTTTTGAGATGAACTGACTATGAGAATGAAAGGAGCTGAATATGAATTGAACTATGAATATTTTACCATGGGTGGCCGTGATAGATCTAAATGATAGAAGTGGTTGCTTTTTGTGAAGCCTTAGGAATGGAGTTTCTTTCAGTAGTCATTTACTGAATCACCATCAAGAATAGAACTACTTATTTACACTGTGGTTTAGCACTTAGGACATCATTAGTGAGAGAGACACTTGCATTTATGTCGGTCAGCCGAGCTAGCCATTGGAGGCAATGCTCGTGCTGAAAAAGGTCGCCTTAAAGGGTTACCAGCCTCCATCTGCAAAATGGTTTGCCAAATCACTATAATAATTATACTTCTGGCACCTTAATGTCAATAAATTATGTATTTTCCAAAGTAAAATCTATCATGAATTCGAGGCAGTGCTTTAATGCTCAATGTTGTAGTTGTAGGGGTGTTGGGGGCAGGGGGTTCAGCCCCTGGCTCTTCTGCTAAGCCCTCAGCTAAGTAATTGAGAAGATGTTGGGGTCAGGTCTAGAATTATTTCGTAAACTAAATTGTAAGAGTTCTGTAAATTGCGTTTTATGTTAATTTTTCATATACCTATTTAGATGTTTGTTTCGTGAGTTGTCAGTTGTTTCGTATGCAACATATTAACAGCGTTAGATTTTGATC
Organism: Aporrectodea caliginosa; assembly: GCA_020284085.1. NCBI lineage: Eukaryota > Metazoa > Annelida > Clitellata > Crassiclitellata > Lumbricidae > Aporrectodea > Aporrectodea caliginosa. The sequence continues at coordinate 861,557 of JACEVL010000005.1, read as the reverse complement.
TGCCTTTGTGTACTTTGGTAATCTGTAACATTTTTGTCCCCAGCTCTTTTATGACAAAGTTCTAAAACACTATTCATGCTCTAAAGGTCACCCTGCAGGGACACAAGTCCATATAGAAACCGGTTACCCCATTACTATAATATACTTCTGAGGCCTTAACAGTAAATGACCTATTTTACACATGTAAGATAGATTGGTCATTTGAAAGCAGTTCCTGCAGTATTAAATAGTAATGGGTTGCCAGTGTAAATGTGCTAGAACGCCAGTAGTTGACAGGTAACTGGCATGGCAGGTAAAGTACTCTTTCACTGTCTTTGTTAATTGGACCGAGGAGTGGTCAACTTGAAAAGGGCTGAGCTGGAAAGGTGAATGAAGTTACCCAGAATATCCATTGAGAAATGAATGACGTTGAGCCAGTGACCTCCATCTGATAATAACAAAGCATTGATCATTCATTATAGGAGGGTGTGTGGTTTGACCCATAGTTGTAAAAAACGGTAAAAACAAAATAAAAAACGAAATAAAACGTCGTTTTTTTCCAAAAAATAAAAAACTAAAAAAACGAGAAAAAACGGAAAATCAAATAATTTGACTTTGTTACATCTTTTCTGCATTTTAAAATTAAAAACCTTGTTTACACAATTTAATTTTAATCAGCAAATAACATAACTTTGTTAGTAAACACCAAGTAACATTAATCTACAACAATTATTTTCTTTTTCATAAGTTTGGTTTAATAAGAAATTGAGTTATTAAAAATACTGAAATCTTTTCAAATTTAAATTGTATACACAAGTCCACATAAGTCCATTCTGACATAAACAATAAAAACTAAATTTTGTAACTATAGGCCTAGAGTGCACGTAATCAAAAATTTTACTTACAATTTTGATTTATTTTATTATGGAGTAATAGGCCTATCAGTCAGTTTAACAGTCAATTGGAGATTACTGTGTACAAAGACAACATTTCGCATTTTGGATAACTTAGAAATTCAAATAACTTTTATAAATTTTATTTCCTGTACTGTGCTGTTTATTTCTCAACTGATGACACTAAACAGTGATGTAAATTAGACGAATCCTTGAAAGGACGGAGACAACGTAAGGGATATCAGACAAGAATAAAATTATACAAATAATAACAGACAGTAAATAAATAAATAAAGTTACATAAAAAAATAAAAAACGGAAAAAAACGAGACAAGAAATAAAAAACGAAAAAAACGACGTTTTTTGGAAAATAATAAAAAACGAAAAAAACGTTTTTTACAACTATGGATTGACCCAGACATGTTTATAATTGAAGAAGATAATGGATGAACAGAGGGACCTCCCTGCACCACAATTTTAAATTTGGACGGAGATGTAGAGCTTCATCATATCTGGAGATAAATGGGTGATTATCTAACCTAATCTAGATGACTTCTATAATGCCATTATCATATTATGCCCTAGCTATCTGTTGATGTTCGCTTCTAGTGAAATTGCAGTCAGAACTTGTGATGCAATGGAGAAGAAGAAGAAGAGCATACTCATAAGCTTGCCCCAAGAGGCAGCTATGGGTATGAAGTGGTAGTGACCTCATTTTTCTTAACCTCGGTTTATGAGGGCAGGTGGCATTCTTATTATTGTTGAATTGGATAGGGGGGATTGGTGAAGCAGAAATCTGGAAGCAAATTTCTCCACTGGCTGGAATTTGAGCACTCGACCTCACAATTGACAGTCCAACACACTAGCCATTGGATTACTACCCCATTGAGAGAAGCTGGGTTGAAATTCGATAGATGGAAACCAAAAGCCAGGCGACTGTGGATAACTTGCAACTTGAAAGAGATGGGTCTCCAATATCATAGACTGTTCATTATTGGTATTGGCTGTTAACATGACCAACATGCAGCATGGGAACAAGCGCTGTCTTGGGGACAGCTTCTTCACGATAAGATGCTGTTCCTGGTACTGATCTTGTCTTTGGCCGGCGTTCACTCACAGTTGCTGGAAATGTCTACTTCCTCATGTTCATAACTCTCGAGATAGACTACCTATCCTTTGCTCTAAACTGAAAACTTACCTCTTAACAGTGTTTTTGTGGTTGTTTGTGTTTCATGTTGCCTGGCTTCAATGTGACCTTCTAGACTTTTTAAGGATGACATTTTGAGATTACTATTATAGTGTAGTAGCAGCTAACATGGTTTATTGTATTGTATTGTACTTGATCATTTATAAAGCGCTTCTCATAGCATAAACCTTTCAGAAGCGCTCCCAGTGCGAGGTACTCCCAGAGAAAAGGAAGGTTTTAAGGTGAGAGAAAGTGGTAGAGATGCTACCAGAGAGGATTGTAGAGCGTAGAGAAGGAAGAAGTCCATTCCACAGGGAGGGACCTAACTTTAGAGCTGAATTTGGTTATTGGTGAATGGCATTAGAACTTAAACTAGCTCCATCTAAATCGGTTCAGGACTTATAAGAGCTACACTTGTACGTTATTTCCAGATAGATGTATGTGATTCTGTTGGTAAAGCGATTTACACTCATCTTCAGGGCCTTTGTGACGTTCAAATGAGGCACACTATACGTAGCCAGACACACACACACACACACACGCACACACACACACACACACACGTGTATAGTGAATTGGATGGAGCTGACCTCCTTTAGAGCTGAATTGGGTTAGGGGTGAATGCATTAGAAGGTGGTCTGGATGTAGTTAAACCCTGTCGTAACTTATTAAAGCATGTTTGACATGTTTGCAGAGTCTGCTCTCTTCTGTTACTTGCTTTCTTAATCCAAAAAACCCAGTGCACCAGTTTCTATATTTTACTGTCTCGTTTTGCAAGATCAGAAGTTGTCTGGAGTATGTGTTAGGTTTTGATCCACCTTTAAAGTAAGCATTTTGCCATCTGATCTTGTTTGAAATCCAATCTATAATGGCTTGCCTTTCCCAGCTGTCTTATGCATGTATATTTTTCTAGACACTTACCATAGCCACTTTTAAGTACCTAAAAAAATGCCGCTTTCATCAACGGAAGATGTTAAAGTCATTTAGAACAAAACGTTAATAAGCAACCTGTGCTCAGATAACTAGAAGAGTCACCACTGGCGAACAACCAACAGATTCAAATGAAGAATGTATAGTATCAGTTTCAGAGTTCCTGGGTCATATAGTCGTATAGCATAAATGAGGACATAACATCACTTGGACTAATGGTCTTGACAAATGACCGAGGACAATGGAGATGATTTATTCGTACCCATCGCCGCCAAATGGCTTCATCAGGAACTGATGATGATGATGATAGCATCAAAGATGAGTGACTACAGACATGAGGCTTGTAACTTTCACAGCAATTATTCAAGTAATAGTAGTAGTAGTATCCACTATCCAGTGTTTAACAATATCTTATGGCTGCCAGGTCCATTGACATCACCCTCCTCCTTTTTCAGGCTTTAGACAGGCACTACCAACGTATAGACAGTGCTGGGGTTAACGAATTTCAAGAAAAGCCTGCTGTTGCTTATTGCCTGTGAACAATCGACTGTTCTGATGACATTACTTAGGGCAGGCAGGAACGCTTGCACATATATATTCCGCTGGTTTTATCTCGATTGCGTTGCGTCCGGTGTCTTGAAGCGCATCACGTCTTTCGGTCTTGGCGTGACTCTTTGTCTAATGGTTGTGCAGTCTTGCGCATCCCGTGTTCAATAGCCATCCCCTATTAGGGGCGCACAATGGCAGAGTGCTTGACTTTCTTTCTTTTTTCGGGGTTTGAATCTTGTGCATTGTGTAGAACTGGCTGATCATTGTTGGTGGTGGCACTGCTGGGTGTGTTTACACCCACATAAAACACACTTGTCTAGATCAGTTAACAGTGGTACGTGCAGCAGCTTTCGGAAGTACTTGAAACGCTATATATTAAGTGTTGTGATAGATACATGTATGCGTACATATGTACATATATACAGTACAAACACACAAACTCAAAGACACAGATATGCATTGTTAAGACATGAAAGCCAGACAGTGTTCTTGCTTTAGAAAATAAATTCTATCTGTTACTATTAAACTCCTCATGGCAGAAATTTTTTTCGAAGTTTTCAGCTCCACTTGTTCCCCTCTCACCCAGGCCCCACCCAACTGGGATTATTATAATGTAAGTTGGAAGATCAGGTAGCTGAGGGAGAGGACTTGCAACATGCTCACTGAAGCATTCTGCCAATGCATTACACACACCCTTGCAGGCTGCTGCTAAGGAAACTGGGACATCACTAACACTTCATACCGTTCCATGAATCTGAAGCCTAACATGACGTTCTCCTCATCCTCCTCATCCCCCTACACCTCCTTTTCCTTCTCCTGTACTACACTTGGCATTGTAGCACTCCATAGAAGTAGCTCGCTACTTACTCTGCTACAGTATTGCATAAACCATCTAGTGGAAGCTTGTTAAGTTGTTAGATTGCTGTTAGGATGGCTTTAAGATGCATTCCACCTTGGAAGAAAGCACGTGCATGTTGGAGCCAGGCATGTTCTCCGTTAGCCCCCATAGAGCGAAACGCGGGCTGTAGGCTGCAGTTCATTTCTTATGTCGCTAGACACAATATCGCTGTGTTGACAAATGCTACAGTTAGTGTGTTTTATTAGCAGAGATATACTGCATAGTGGGAACACATGCCCATGCCACTTCATTAATTAACGCCTCTTGTGATGGTGGCAATAGTCTTTAGCTTAGTTAGATTAGATTATTAGATTAGGTGCCATATCCTCAAAGGTAATATATGGCTTGGTGTCTATTTTTACCGGGGTTGCTTTGAAGTGTGGCCCACGCTTTCATGACCTTCTTGGTACAGTTTTAGAATGTTGTTATCACTGGTTGTCTAACTGCTTTGCTACATCCTGGAGTAGTTTATAAGAGTTTGTGACAAATGGATTATTGCACTGGTCTGACCCATTGGAGAAGGATCCCACGTCGTATTTATGGTTAGGTGCAGGGCTTTATGTCTCATGTACCTGTGCTGTTCACAGTTGTCCTAGACTCTGAGTGTAACAGGTCACTTCAGTGCATGGCTTGAGTAGCTCTTTGCATCTGTTTTCACCTCCAGTGTTAAATTTATTGGCTTTGCATCACAGAGTGTGATTCAACTGTACATGTACTTTGATGTATTGTGATTCGTGTGATGTTGTATATATGTACTGTGATTTAATGTTGTTCATGTGATATCCTACATGTACTGTGATGTAATGTTATTTATGTGATATTGTGCATGTACTTTTGATGTAATGTGATTCATGTTATGTTGTATATGTACTTTTATGTAACCTATGTGATGTTATACGTGTACTGGGATGTAAAGTACTTGATGTGATAAGTATTGTAATTGTATTGTAAAGGCAAAAAAATAATGCTGTGTTTCCGGTAACATAGCTTTAAAAAACTGGGTAGGTAGGAAAAACATTTTATTTTGAAAAATATTTTTATCCAACAATTTGCTCTTACACCTTGCTAAAACAGTTTCGCATTCTTTAAAGTTATTTGTTATAGATGGTATGCTGCTATTTTAAAGTATATATTGTTGCAGATATAACAACACAACAGTTAAACAAACAATTAGTATTAAAATCTAGCCAAATTAAAAACCTTTACATGAATAGCCATATTATTTGCAAATTATTTTTATACAACAATTTGCTCTTTCACCTTGCTACAACAGTTGTGCATTCTTTAAACTTATTTAACATATACATACCTCTGGCAAGGAAGCAATGTTATCAATGTCGGAAATCTGCACCTCTGGCACGCAAAGGTTACATTCATGTGCCAATAAAAAATGTGTGAAAAAGGTGTTAAAAAAAATTTTTTTTTAAATTATTTTTTCAAAAAAAATTTTTTCACAAAATTTTCCCAGTCGGGTCTAAAAAAGTGACTCGGTCGGGTTACCGGAAACACAGCATTATTTTTTTGGGCCTTATGTGTATACACATGTGCTATCTCAAGATGTTTAATTAGAAGTGCTACCTGCCCAGCCCTGGTAGAAGTGCTACCTGCCCAGCCCTATTAGTCTTTAGTTGAGGTAGAACCTGCATGGTATTGTATTGTATTGTATTAAAACATTTATAAATGGTATATGGTATATTCTGTCTAACTGTTTGCCTAATAACCTCAGATGAGAGCTACTCAACAGCGTCCTACATGGGTTTTGTTGATAATTAAACATGATTTTGTTAAATCACAGATTGGGATTGGCCATATGTTAATTGAGTACACTGGAAACACCTTCTTTTGGTACCATGTTAAGAACTGCCTTATGTTTGGGTTGTGTTATAGTTAAGTCATTTCTAAAGCTGAGCTATGTTTATGACCCATGTCCTGGACTGTCGTGTTGTATGAGAATCCATGTGTTTGTATAATACGAATTGTCATTGACCAGTGTGACCTTGCGCATGTTACAAATTTAAATAATAATAGTAATAATAATAATAATAAGTAAACTTTTAAAATCCAGGTGGTCGAGACAATTTCAAACGAACACCACGTCGGAGCGGATGGGTCACGGAGGACCCCGCTTGTCTTCCACAGTCTCAACGTTACACCAGACCATACTCTGGCACCCCACCGTGCGGCCAATTCCATGGCAACCTCGCTGGACGAGATGATGCTACACCAATCTCCCGGGTACCAGTATGCAAAGAACCACGACACCAAATCTAGTCATCTCACCGGACGGATCCGCAGCACAGGGAGCACAAGCTCAGGACGCGAGTCACGCTGCAAGTCAGGTGAGTTTCAGTGCAAGTCAGTTGAGTCTAACTGTAAGTCGGTTGAGTCTAAGTGTAAGTCAGTTGAGTCTAACTGTAAGTCAGTTGAGTCTAACTGTAAGTCGGTTGAGTCTAACTGTAAGTCAGTTGAGTCTAAGTGTAAGTCAGTTGAGTCTAACTGTAAGTCAGTTGAGTCTAAGTGTAAGTCGGTTGAGTCTAAGTGTAAGTCAGTTGAGTCTAACTGTAAGTCAGTTGAGTCTAAGTGTAAGTCGGTTGAGTCTAAGTGTAAGTCAGTTGAGTCTAACTGTAAGTCAGTTGAGTCTAACTGTAAGTCAGTTGAGTCTAACTGTAAGTCAGTTGAGTCTAACTGTAAGTCAGTTGAGTCTAAGTGTAAGTCAGATGAGTCTAACTGTAAGTCAGTTGAGTCTAACTGTAAGTCAGTTGAGTCTAACTGTAAGTCGGTTGAGTCTAACTGTAAGTCGGTTGAGTCTAAGTGTAAGTCAGTTGAGTCTAACTGTAAGTCAGTTGAGTCTAACTGTAAGTCAGTTGAGTCTAACTGTAAGTCAGATGAGTCTCATTGTTAAGCAATTGAATCTTGCTGGAAGTCGGTTGAGTCTCCCTGTTAGTCAAGTTCTTTTGGATTCCTTTAAAAGCTTCAAACAGCTATGTCAGTGTGCAGACTTCCATCTCTTCTCGGCCATAATTAACGACCCTGCTCATGTACTATATGAACTGTTACCCCTCCCCTAATAAAACCAGCTATATATATACTCTATGCGTCTTCTTGCCCGTAACAGAGTTATACCCACTGCTGAGTTGGCCAGTAAAACATTTGTTATTAGGATGATTTACTCTTGACCACAATATTGTAGACAGGACAGTTTTAAAAACAATAGAAATCAAAATGTAACATTTGAGATTATAGGCCATTCTAGAATGTAAACCAAAATGCGGTTAGCTGTTGGTGCAGTAAAGGATATACTTAATATACTTACTTACTTACTTACGGTACTTACTTAAGTGAATCTGGCTGTAAGTTAGTTGAGTCTCACTGTAAGTCATATGTAAGTCATATATGACTCACTGTGAGTCAAATGACTCACTGTAAGTCAAATGTAAGTCATATGACTCGCATATGTCAAATGAGTGAGTGAAGTGAATCTCCTTGTAAATCAATAAGTCTCATTACTAGTCAGCTGATTCTCCCTATAAGTGATCTATAAGTCTCAGCACTTTCTGTGAGGCTCAGTGGAATTGAATTACAGAGACTACGAAGCATAGACAGTGCTTTTGTAAGCTACTTTAAAGGCTATGCATTAAATGTCTAGATAACTAACTAACATACACAGCTGTGAAGACTAACTTTCAAGTTAGTCTTCACAGCTGTGTTCGGTGAACAGTTAATTACCGCCTTGTTAGAATATGTTCCAGAGACCTTTGTAACAACTCCAGTAGTGCATGTTTTATATGTCTACATAAAACCTTCAATGTTTTTGTGTCTAGTCATCGAAAGTGAAAGTTCTGTAAAGCGCCATCATTCTGTGGGTGATGTGCTTGGTGCTGGAAATGGTGCCAGTACTAGCACCACGACTGTCTGCCCGAGAAACAACACTCCAGTCAAGCCTCGAATCTTGCGACCAAAGTCGGAGGGAAACTTCAACATTGAGGGCTTGCGAGCGAAACGAGCTTCGAGTTTTGGGGTGAGACGGCTTTTGCTTTTTGGGATTCAGTCTAAAAAGTGGGAAGTAGACCTTTATAACTAGACAGGCCATAGGCGGATTCAGAGTGACCAAGGAAACTGATTTTTATTGCATGGAGTCACGACCAGGAGAATTCAGTCATTTACAGGTGCTGCTGGTTTGGGGCACCACACCATTTTAGGTCCCTATGCATGTATTGACTGTGCTAGTCTGGGATACAACAAACTTGATTAACTGTCGATGTGTACTGTAGTAGTATATTCGTTTATTAGGTAAACAAGCTCGCAGACCACAGCTCAGTACAGGAACTTGCACAATATGTAGTTGAGCAATGCTAGACAGGCTATTATGTACAGTTAGTATTTATACGAGGGTAACACATTCGGAGCTTGGACTCTAGGCTACCTTTTGCCAAGAGTTGCCATGATGTAATGCTCTTACACAGGGAGCTACCAGGCTGGTAATTGTAAGCACAGATTTCGTCCACACCAAACAAAGAGCATGGGTGCCAGTGTATTCTGAGGCAATTTGTCATAAACAAAATCAGTGAGGTAGGTATAAGTCAGTCATATTAAGTTCCAAGTTAGATGCAAATAAAAGCTACATGTGCTTCTTTATTTAGGTACTTACTTACTGATTTAGTTACTTGCTTACTTGTTTAAGTTCATTTACATCAGAAACTCAGTATGATGCTGTCTTTGGGCAACATACCAAGGACCACCTTATAATGGAACCTTATTAAACTGAGATCGTTTTCTACAGTGGCATTGATTTGGTTTCCATGTGAGGAGCACATTTCCAAAACAATTTTATCATTGTCTTATTATTCCTTGTGTGGAAATCTGTAATGTACACTATCAAACATGTCAGAATTTGCTGAATATGTGAAAAAAATTACTTGACCCAGTCTTTGCAAATTTGAAAATTAATGGTTTTCTCAGAGAAGTGTGGGTGGTGGACTGAGCGAGTTTTGAAAATGTGCATCTGATGTCTCGATTGGCTTTATTTCAGTATTCATGTTATAATGTAATGACAACAATTTCAATAGCATCATCAGTAGCAAGTTACTTCTAGGTTGCTTCACACACCCTGTCAAATGCGACTGTCTGCTTCCACACACGGCGTCCCAGTTCACATGATGACCAATCATGCATACAAAACAGAGCATATTATAATAAGTCCCTAGCGTAAGTCTGTCTGGCAGTTTATGACTTGGCCCTAGAACTAGGCCCGAATTAAGGGGGTGCTGCAGCTCCTGGGCCTGCAGTTTTGAGGGGCCCACATTTTATAAATGTGTGCGTGGTGGACCGTTGGTCGTCAGAGGGGGCCTGTCGATGATGATCACAGCACCCGGGCCTGCACTAGTCTTAATGCGGCCCTGCCTAGAGCCTGGATCCTATGAAAGTTTTGTGTGTGTTGAGCGTGTAACTGAAGTCTGTAGTTAGTTTCCAGCAGAAGCAGAGACAACATCTGTGGCGCTCATGCTGTCTCCCTAATTTCTTCAGCAGCGGGACACATCTGTCTGTGTGGGTGGCTCTGGCGAATCCGTGTTGCCATGGTGATAAAAAGTATTGCGTAACACCGATTTTCTGTAATGGCCCTTAGGAGGCTTATGTGTGCAACAGACAGCGTCGACTGTCTGTGTCCATTGCGGGGGAGGACAGCCATTGTCTCGTATTGATCATTGTGCCTGTCGCAAAGCAGGTGTCTGGGACAACCTACTTACTGTCAACAGACGTGGAAGCGGTTTAAGGGGCTCGTAGACATCATGTCCAGTTTGTAGGGATAATGGTTTAGGCGAATGTTCCCCATATGGGGGGGGGGGGCTTGGTAAATTCTCAAAAGCTGGGATCTAGAGCATGATGTGCATTCCTCGTGTTCTTCTCTAGTGGTAATGATGCTTTTTTTTAGCAGCAATGTCTTAAATTAACAGACAATAAGTGGCCAGAAGGCTCAACACATACATCCGTACTTAGTCTTGCATACATGGGCCTATGTAGAGGCATACATATATGTCCGTACATGCATGCACACACACACATCCATACATGCATGCATAAAGACATACCTGCATATGCGCATACATACATACATACAGGCATGCATACATGATATGCAATGCAGCTGTAATTTGATAAATGGCTTCCTTATGAAGTTCAAAACTGCTCTTTGAAGCCAGGCAACAGGAAACATTAAAACCCGATAGAAGACTAGAAGAGTTAAGTATTCAGTTAGTGTGAAGGATATTCTAGGAAATAGAGTCTGCGTGGAAGAGCAGGTAGAGGGTTCAAAGTGTAGGGACCAGTGACTGTGAATGAGAGACAATAGCTGCACCGGGAACAACACACTTTCCGGCAGATGCTGATCAAAGGGAGGATTGGTCTTGAACAGAGCTGCAGGGTGTAACCTTGGCTGATTAGGAGCATGGCAGATGATTTGCACCTGCTTTGTACCTCAAGAGTGCCAGCTTGAAGCGGATACGTGCAGGTACAGGAAGCCAGTGTATAGTATGAAAGGCAGGTGTGATAGTATTGCCTGGTGCATTTTAGACAGACATGCATACATATTTAGACAGACTTACATGCATAGGTACATACGTGTAATACGTGTATACTGTAGCTTGCCTTCTGTTATATTTATTTATACAGAATTTATAACTTCTGATACTGATGAATTCTGGTGTGCAAACATAGCTGCAAGCATACTGAGATACATACTACCTACATTTATACCTACATAATACATAATATATACAGATATATACATACATACATGTGCAATATTTACCGCTTGTCATACTGATAATGAAGACAGAGTAAATCATCAGCAAAAGAAGTAGTATCTAAATTTAGAGCAGTTGCCATTGTGCCTTAAGGCGATTAAAAAATACATAAAATGGTTGTTAAAGATACAAGCGACAATTGATGACTGTTGTGACAGATTGGAAAAAGTTTGTGACTTTGTTTATTCTTCACTCTCCAGCCCCATCTGTTCATTGTTGAATTTTGTTTACCACATCCAGTGGTTTTTTTGGTGCTCTCTTTTTACCTATAGATTCAGCTTTTCCACGATCTTCTTCTATTGTTTGTTAAGCACAGGTAGAATTGCAAAACTTTCTTGTGAGCTTTACGGCCTGTAACCCCCTCCCCCTTTAAGTTATCCGTGCTTTCAGTTTATGTTGCCATTTGGCTTTGGCATATGAGCAACTGAGCAGTCTCTGCTGAGCAGCGAATTCATCAACAGGAGCACTACCTATATATACGAGATGTTGAGTGCTATGATCAAAGAGTTATGAAGCTTACAATATAAAACAAAAAGATAATCCTTACCGTATCTGCCTGATCAAAGAGTTCCTTACCACAAGTTTCAGAACATGAAGCTATTGACTGGTCTGACATGATGGCTGACCCGATTGGTTACAGCGCTCGAGTCTCGACATAGGTGATTACAGTGTAGAAACCATGAACAAGTCCTTCAGACACAATTGGTCAGCACTATTGATGGTCTGTTGCATGTTCACTTCTGAACTTTGGAAGGAAGGCAAAATCTAAGTACAGTTGTACTGTACTGCATTTATTTTTTTAAATTGATCATTTACCGGATGAATGCACCTCATCCAATTAGAACACTTGATACCTGAAAGAGAATCTTTGTGTATTTTGTATTACATTACATCAATGTGCTAAACTGATGTTTCCATTTGGGCATTTGGCTGTTTGTGTATGGGTTACACGGATTTACGGTTTAATTCAATGCACATGTTTGAAACTTGAGCACAGACACAGAGTGCTGACAGTTTATCAGTCGGCTACTCTGCCAAGCCAATGCCATATTAAGAAGAATATCTGCTGTGTTTGAATACTATTAACTGATTACTAAGATCTTGATGAGTTTTTACTTGCAAATTATGTTCAGTTCAGTGTATGCAGATATATGTACCAGTATATGTAGATATGTTGGTATGTATGCATGTATTTATGTATATATATGGGTGTATGTATGCGTGTATACGTGTGTGTTTATAACATTATATAACCATTGAAGAACCTCTTAGGAGTGCAGTTGTTTAGAGAAGGAGTGTGCAATGGACGGTTTGAAAGTATTATGTGTGGCAGGCTCCTGATGCATGGATAGGATAGATACTGTTATGTATACTGTTTGTGCTCTTTGGTCTATGGTAAACCGTTTGGTGTTTAACTAGTGTCTGATCTTGTTTTTAGTCCAAATCTCCTTTTGGAAAGTTGGCCAACTATGAGAAGAAGGAACAGCTTGGTGAAGGATCCTATGCCACTGTCTACAAAGGTCTCAGCCTGTATGTATGACTGGTGCTAAGTCTTCATCGCCCCCCAAAGGGCATAGCTAATTCTATTCTATTCTGCCTCCAACAACAACAGATTTGCCTGTTTCTATCAGACATTCTTGATGTTTTCTTGATATGAGTTCTCCAGGCTAATTTCTGTATTCCATGGCATATGTGAGGTTATTACATGTATTAGGTGCCTTAAAATTTTTTGAAGTACTTTAAGCCAATTTCTCTGTAGCTGGACCTAATGTATGGAACAGTCTTCCCAATCACGTGAAGAATGTGCCAACTCTGGAGACATTCAAACCACATCTCAAACCTATCTTTAACATGTATCATGTGACTGTCATTAAGTTTTTAACTCATGTACAGTGCACTTTGGCCTTGGCTGTGCTACAGCACCATATAATATAAATCATATTATTATTATTATTATTAGTATTATTATTTTAAGATGCTCTAGCCACATGTTAGATGCTATGGGCAATTTTAAAACCACTTTTGAGATGCTATTGGCAACTTTTGAGTTGCTCTAGGCCTTGTCTTTAGCAGTTTTAAGGTTCTAGAGTCCATTTTGAAGTTCTTTAGTATGTAACATATCCGAGGTTCAATTAATAAATTTTTTTAGTGACTATCGTGCATGCTGATCTATTGGTCATTATGCTATTTCACTCGGGTACTTTTCACATGGATGTGCTCCTGGTGAATTTATTGTATTCTAAATAATCTTGAATTTGTTGTTATAAACAGTGGATCATAAATCCAGCCGTTTACTGCTATTGCTATGATGCTCTTAGAAAGCCGCTAAAGTGCAGCGTTCTAATTGGAGCATTTAAGTTGTTTTGCATCAGTCGTTTGGTGATTGAAGTGGATGGATGATGGAAGACTTTGTTGTGTTGTAGGTTAACTAATAAAATCGTCGCTTTGAAAGAAATCCGCCTCCAGCCGGATGAAGGAACACCTTTTACCGCGATCAGAGAAGGTGAGTGGTTTAGCGGAATTCAGGCAATATGGCAGATGATGAACGGACTGATAGTCGGCTCTATGGGCACAGAGGGGGACAGGCATATACAATGCAGCCTCAAACAGACATACAAACATACACAGAGACAGAGGCAGATACATGGACTAATGCAGAAGCAGAAGCACTGACAGGCAGACTCTAGATTGTAATTGTTTACTCAAAATCCTGTCTGCTGAGTCCTGTCTGTAATTGTTTACACTGAATCCTCTCTGTAATGCTTTACACTGATTCCTGTCTGTAACACGGAATCATGCCTGTAATTTACACTGTGTCCCATCAGTAATTCTTTACAATGAATCATGTCCGTAATTCTTTACATTGAATGACATGTCTGTAATTTACACTGAATTCCATCTGTAATTGTTTACAGTGAATACTGTCTGTAATTGTTTACACTGAATCCTGTGTGTAATTCTTTACACTGAATCATGTCTGTAATTCTTTACATTGAATCATGTCTGTAATTTACACTGAATTCCATCTGTAATTGTTTACAGGGAATACTGTCTGTAATTGTTTACACTGAATCCTGTGTGTAATTCTTTACACTGAATCATGTCTGTAATTCTTTACACTGATTCCTGTCTGTAATTGTTTACGCTGAATCCTGTCGTGTTACAGCGTCTCTTTTGAAGGGATTGAAGCACGCCAACATCGTAACACTTCATGACATCGTGCACACTAAAGACTCTCTGACATTTGTCTTTGAGTACCTGGTGAGAAGAATTGCTCAAGTTTCTGGCTTTGTTTAATTTCAGCCAATATCTGTTTTGCTTAGCACTGTAAAACTGTTACACACCAGAGTCTCAGTAGAACTTCATTCCCTTATGATAAATTTGTATTTTCACAAAATGGTTTTACAATAACACCTCAAAGAAAAACATCTTTTTATTCACTAATGTATTTATAAATCAGTATAGTGATATTGAACATAAGGCATTTTTAGACATCAAAACTACTTGGATGTGTTAAACAAGACTTGTTAGATTATAGTTATTATTTTTTTTATTATTATTGTTGTTATTTATTATTATTATTATTATTATTTATTATCATTATTATTACTACTCATTTATTAAGACCCCTATCATCAATCGATGGTGCTAAGCAATTGTAAGTGAATGACTTGCTCAAGGTCCTTACACATCTCAGAGGAAGTTTGAACCCATACTACCTGCATTACAAAGCGGGGAGTATGGGTAACTAACCAGCTTCCATGTCCCAAGACGAATATCCAGCAGTAGTTGCATGTAAGTGTCATACTTTTTTAATAAATGTTTGAATACAATACGAATACAGTACAGTAAAGCCATTGCTGTCCTGTTGCATTTCAGCATACAGATCTAGGCCAATATCTGGAGAAGCATCCGGGTGGCCTTAACCCACGAAACGTTAAGGTACGCAGGACTTCCTATGAGCTGTCAGTCATCATTTCTCGTTTCATTTCCCTCCTCACAATGTGTATCTGAACAGTTATGTAGCTCCTTTCTTAAGAGCCTCTCTAGCGCGTAAGAACCTTCTCATGTCGTCCTCGTAACTTCATTATCGTTGTCGTCATCAGTTGTCATCCGTCATATCCATTATTGTGCTGACTGGACAGTTAAGCCGTCTAGTGCCACTGACTGTTTCTGTGTATCTGTTTCTATGTATGTGTGTTTGCGTGTGTGGATGCAGGCATATATTTGCATACACATACATATATATACATGCATACATACTTGCTTACATACATAGATACATATACACATACATACATAGTTATATACACACATATACACATGCATGCATGCATAGATACTTGCATACATGCATACTTAGATAAATACACACACAGATATACATGCATGCATACATGCATAGATACGCGGCTACATATATGTGTAGATACATAAATACATACATAGATTTACATACACACACATATATACACCTACATACAGACACACAGTACCTCCTTATATAATCTTTTATTATGACACTAATTCTGTTATATTGTGGTTGGGATGTGGATCGATCCCTAATCTGCGAAGACGAAGACCTAGACCGACTCTGAACGCTGATGTGAACTGAATCTGTTACTAAGGCTGTTTACGTTACATTACACAAAATGTATTACATTCAGCGTATAAATTTCATTATGTTATCATGTTACATAAAAATCACATGAAATGTGTTATTTTCATGTTGCATGAAATTACATAAATTGTGTTATTTGTTGGGTTATCTTTGATCATACATTTGATATGATTGTTAATGTGTGAAGTAGTTGCATTAGATGGGAAAAGCACCTGTTTCTTTGATCTTATCTTCTCGCAATATTTCCCTTAACATGGCGTGCATTGCCGTTGTCAACAAATCATTAGTGGCCCTTCATAAGACATTCTGATCCATTGAATGTGTTCTGAATACAAGAGTATTGTGCAGGGAAACATTTACATTCGCCATGTCCATGGTTAGGAGACAAGATGTTCTCTTGCACTGTGTTATGCAATGGATGATGGGTGCAGAATAGTTAAGTGGTTGTCATGCTGAGCTTTCAACCTAGAGGTTGAGGTTTTAATTCTTGTCGAATCATAGCAATTTTGGGAGATTTCTGCTCCACTTGTAACCCCTAGCAAACTGTGGGTACAGCTATAAGTACTCTCAGATGGTGTGGGACGGGACTAGCCACCTGCCCTGATGTGCCGAGGCTAAGAAAAGGAAGTGGCTAGCATTTCTTACCTGTGGTTTCCTCACCAGATATCTCTTCTTCTTCATCTGTGCATTGGATGATAACTTTAGGGTGATCGTCTTGTAATGTGAAGTGTTCTGGTTCAAGATCTCTCTCTGTTTTGTGATCTTATGTAAAGCGGTTTTGATCCAGTTGTTAAGTGCTGTCCACTAAAGCTGGAATCATCTTTAGATAAGGCTGCATACAAATATAACATCTTTATCATTATTACTTTACATCTTTATCATTATTACTATGGTTTAGAACAGGGGTGGCCAACCTTTTTTGGGCCTACGGGCCACTATGATTGTTAGTAAGCACGCAGCGGGCCACAAAATGTTTGTCCTCACAGCCTATAGAAAGAAATAGAAATGTTTATTTCATATTTTACAATATATGTATAAAAACAGGTAAGACTCATCAGGTCACTAGAACTTACAACACTAAATCTTATAGTGTTTTAGACATCATTATTGTGCAGTATTGTAGTAGTCAGACAAGTAAGTAGGTGCAAACTGGAAAAAAATATTTAGAAAGGGGCGCGGGCCGCCAATCAGTCTCCCGCGGGCCGTATTTGGCCCGCGGGCCGCGGGTTGGCCATCCCTGGTTTAGAAGGTGAACCAGTGCTTGTGGGAGACTATATAAAGTGCTATTATCTATAAGGAAGGTGCTGGGCTGGTTTGGCCTCAAGAGTAGACAGTTTGAAGAGATGCTGCATAATGTTACTGCTGACGGAATTAAGTGTTTATATACGTACATTAAATTCAAGTGCTTCTGAGAGGTTTGTGCAGACGTCAACACTGTCTGATATGGTTTCTGTTATGCGATTCTTTCTTGTAGCTGTTTCTGTTCCAACTGTTACGGGGTCTGGCTTTCTGCCACGCCCGACAGATTCTACATCGGTAAGACACCGGATTTTCCTTCGTTGAATCCAGTCAGATTTAACAGATCTGTAATATTGATGTTGAACAGATCTGTACATAAATCTAAGTATCTAGACACTTGATGTGGCACCTTTTAAGTAGCTCACACGAGTGCTGCTTTTATGCTAGGCTCTGCGGTGTTTAAGTTCATTGAGAACAGGTGGTTCATTTGTAATGCTCAGATATCTGGAATCGCCGTCGTTGGTGATTTCTCACACACATGTGAAGCCCGACCAATGTAGTGTATACAGTTAAACATGATTATGTAATGTGTCATTGAGGTGTGATTCTGACAGAACCACCCAACCTATCTCTGTTTCATGCGCATCCCTCATGCAAATAAATATTGCACTTGATCAATGGATGCTGTGACCCTTGTCTGCCCCGAACAGTATTTAGCTCTCAGTCGCTTGTCCGAGACTTTGCAATTAATTATCCAGTTCAGTTCGTTCTGTCAATTCTTTTATTTGATTTCAGTCCAGACTTAAGACTCATCTCTTTCAACGTGCATAACCACCATAGCCTGGTTTCTGGTCTCTCTGGATTTATCTGATTTCAGTCTGGCTCTCCAATGGATTTTGATTTTTATTGCGACTTTACTCGAAGCAACCGTTGACTATGTCTCGGACATTACAATAATGACTCTATAGAAGTTATTAGATTAGACTAGATAGCATGGTCAGCAGATTCAAGACCAGTGCTTCACAGAACAATGTTGATGGTTCATGTATTGAATGAGAACTTGCTATGTCTAGTACAAGGTTTATGCCATGCGTTTGTGGTTAAAGATTTTTCATTTGTCGTTTCTGCAGGGATCTTAAACCTCAAAACTTGTTGCTCAGTGAAATTGGAGAACTGAAGTTGGCTGACTTTGGTATGATTAAACAAAGGAAAAAATTTCTATTAAATTTTTTGTTTTAATTCATGGAACTATGTTTGCAGCGTTAGTTTTATACTGACCGTGGTAACTATTTCTATATCATCCATATTATGTGATGTGGCAGTTACTGTAATTATTCTGTGTGTGGAAGGGTAATTATCATTATAATTATTTCCTCATCACAAGTGCAGTCTTAATTAGCTTATTGACTTAGGTTGAATGATGTTGTGATTGATTTTGATTACGATTTTGATTGATTACTGGCATGGTCGTTTGGGCTTTGGGTTGTGCAAGAGAAACGTCTTGACGTGGCAGAACATATTAGTGTCAAGTGGTTAATTGGGGTGTTTCAGCTAATGATTTTTCTTCTATTTCTTGCTTAAGATAACATGGTTAACTTATGATTATGATATGGTTGACTTTGGTCTTGTTTTAGATTTTATCATTGACTTTGGTTTTAGTTGATATGCAGTATGGTTGAACTAGAACTTGTGTGACTTGTGATAATTATAAGTGAAATTGATTTTATGTTACGTTTTAACTGATTTTTGGTTGACTTGTAGTTTGGGTTGAGGTAGGTTTAGCAAGGGATGCACAATTGCTTAGTGGTTAGCCTACTGGGCTGTCAAAGTGAAGGTTGGGGTTCAAATTATCACAATGGCAGAATGATGTTTTCAAATTTTCTGCTTCCGTGTACATCGTGACACACTCGACTGTATAATGAGTACACTGACCATACACTGTCGGTGGGAAGATCCGGCAGCAGGGTAGAGGTTTAGCTTCCCTCCCTCATATGCCAAGGTATAGAAAAATGACTCATCATATGCATGGTTGGCTCTTGGGTTAGTTTAACACTTTAACAACGAATTGCATTGGTTTCCCAGTTGCTTTTAGTACACTCTTGTCATCAAAGTGTTAAAGGACTGGTCTACTCCTTCCAGGTTTAGCCAGAGCAAAGTCTATACCGAGCAGAACGTACTCGCATGAAGTGGTGACTCTGTGGTATCGACCTCCCGACGTTCTTCTCGGCTCAACCGACTACTCGACTTCACTTGACATGTGGTAAGACCTGATTATCTTTGGCTTTGTCCTTCTCACTGTGCTTTTGTTTTAACCTTGGTTGTCATGGTGATTGTCTTTTATGTGGAGTTAAGGTGGCTATGGTTGTATGGTTCTGAGTGTCTGTGACTTCTGTTTTCTCTCGTGTATTTGCTGCCACTGCTTGATCTGTGTATGTGTCTGAGTCTTAGTTTGTCTGCTTGAATATCTGTCTTTGCCTCTGTGTTTCTGTCCATCTGTTTCAGCATATATTTTCTATCGTATTTATTTTATTTTATTTATTGCATGGGAAAATGTGCATAAACAACTCATCTGCTTGGCAGTGTCAAACCCACAATTGTTGGACTTTAGGTCAAGGTCTCTACAGAATAGACGACCTTGCTATGACGATGATGTTCTGTTGTTATTTCCAGGGGAGTTGGGTGTATCTTTACGGAAATGGTGACTGGTACAGCGACATTCCCAGGAACAAAAGACGCCTGGGATCAGCTTGACAAGATCTGGCAGGTAACGAACTACTGAGACATTGTGTCGTAAATTTAATTATGAAACTCTTTAGCATCACTGTACAGTAGACAGAAGGCCTGAGATACATCAGACATGGACCTCCAGATCTGGTTGATTTACAGATGAATGGTCAAAAGGGAATTTATATTCATAAGACTGCTCTTTAGTAAAGTGCTTTGGACAAAGAAAGGAGAGGCTAAGGTTGCATGACTTGTTCCTAATGGAGGGGTGAACTAAGCAGTGCTTCTGAGGGGCACCTGGGCCATGTCCTGCACCAACTACTACCCTCACCAAACCCTCCTATTAATCCCCCAGCCGACAGCCTCATGCACAAAACATTTATTGTTAGGATGCTATATACTTTTTAACTGTTTTTGTTAGATTTCTCTACACCAAAGTGCAGTTAGCAATTGGTTCATAAAGAATATACTTACTTACTTACTTATCTAAAGGTGCTACATCAATTGTCTAAATACATGTATACGTGTAGACCTGTAAAACTTTAAAACATGAAATTGAGATGGTTCCAGTTTAAATGGTTAGAGCAAAGATTCAGATGAGACATAGTCACTAACAGATACCGTACTGGCAGAAGAGTTTTGTCATGAAATTGGCTTGGGGTCGCTTTCTGTTTTGTGTCCCTAATAAGCTAACTTCAGATGTAATTTATTGTTTCTGTGTGTTGCCCTTTCAGAAGAGTCAATAGAAATAGCTCCAATATGGCTAGCTTGGCTAGGTCTTTAGTTTTGATTCAGATTACTATTTGTGTTCTGTCTTTATTGCTCTAGGTTCTTGGAACCCCCACGGAGGAAACCTGGGAGGGAGTGTCGTCATACCCAAATTTCTCCCCAAGTGAGTAAATCTAATAGCATTGATTCCATCTCCATTGGTTGTCCATCTCCAATGGTTCCTCGTTATATTAAGGTACTCGACTTTCTAGACCCTTCTAGGTCAGTGCTAAAATCAAAGACCTTTGGTTGCCAGTGGTGGTACTGTTTTGCAAATTTGGTTACTTTAATTTTAACGACTGTAGAAACGGTGTGTGCAGCAAGTTCATGGTAGAAAGGACATTGGGTTCAATTATCCATGAGATGGGAACACTGAAGCCAGATGCTTAGCTCTCAGTTGCTCAGAACCTCTGATTGTGGCAGTACATTTACTGTATTTTCAGTGCCTTTGGACTACATGGGTATCCAGTTCATTAGAAGTGTTTAGTGAGGCAGGGAGATGGTTGAATGGTAGGACACTGGCACAAATATCAGAAGGACACGGATTTGATACCCGCTAACTCCATGAGGTTGACTCAGCCTTCAGCTGTCTAGGGGCGACTATAAAATGAGCAAAAGGACAGATGGGTGCCTGGCAGGCTGCCATACTCATGTTTAACTTGTTATCATCTGTTACTACTATGTCATGTAATCTTATTGCATACTTGTCAGTTTGAATTAATAAATGAATATTATTAGTTTACATACAATACAAATACAATAAAACAATATACTTCTAGTGTTCCACTTACATCTGTTATGATAAACAGTGCATTATATCCAGCAGAAATTTTGGGCTTGACTTGGAAAAACGGTCATTGCTGAATGTATGGGATTTCCAGAGTGGCAACTACCCTATGTGACTCGTTATGGTTTTCTGTGCTGTAGGCAAATTTGGGTGGTACTTACCCCGCCGAATGTCTCACATCATACCAAAACTAGTACATATACCATACTCCGAGATCTTAGCTCACAATTTACTACAGGTAAGAAGCAGATGCTTGTCACAGAAAATGGAATAGAATCTTATTGTTGTTAGAAAAGTGATACCCATATGCAACATGAGGAATGTGTTCATGACTTGTTATGCACATATGCAACATGAGGAATGTGTTCATAGACTTGTTATGCACATATGCAGCATGGAATGTGTTATAGACTTTTATGCCCATATGCAACTTGAAGAATGTGTTCCTAGATTTGCTATGCATGCCCATATGCAACTTAAGGAATGTGTTCATGGCTGAATTGCTGTGGAATTTGGCATTACACTTAGCATTCCTATCGACAACGGGAGATGACCATAATTGTGGAATTTGATTAATGTGAAGCTCATAGAGCTGTTACTGTAATGAAGTCTATCATATTGCATGGCTTGTTTGTCTGGTTCAGGGTAGATAAGATGGGTAATCTATAATTTTTAAGAAAAATAGTTAGCAGATTTTGTTGTGCCAGAAATTTGAAGCATTTATTTATCAGCCTTGCACAATTGCTGATAGCCCCAATATGAAATTTCAAATTTTGAATTAAACTCCAAGGGCCACTAAGTTCAATTTCATGTAACATTAGGAACCTTACAAAGATGTTACATTGCATTAGAATGGAAAGGTGAATGAATGTTAACTCATCTTGTGCCAGAGTGTCCAGAGTTTGAATGCAGCAGCAATTTCTTTTTCCTAAAGCATCGATTTAGAGCATGAGTATGTCATGATTTGGAGTGATACCTTAGCTGCAGATGGTTTTAGCAATTATTTGGCAATACTCTACATTGGTCAGATATTTGATGACTGTATCCTTGCTCTTCTTTTGACAGTTGCAGCCAAAAAAGAGAATTACAGCCCAAGATGCACTGCGTCATCCGTTTTTTGCAGACCTTCCTACGAAAATATTTGACTTGCCAAATGGTCAGACACCAATGGATACTTAATTCTTATAAACTTGTCTTCATTCAATACTATATATTTAACTTAATTATAGCAAATATAATAAATTGTGACTATGCAGTAGTTCAGAACTATTACTATAATTGTAAGTGATAATTTTATTATAATTGAAGATTTCTGGAACCATTTAATGCCATGAAATGTAACACATAGTTCAGTGCATATTTAGAGTTTTTCTGAGTAGCTGTCTGAATCAATGTATTCAACATATCTGCTAATACATTATATCGATTCAGCTACTTGAATATTAGTTTGCCCTTCCTTCTGGTACAACAGATGTGTAACCTGCTATATGATCATACTCTCTTAAATTCTCTAATTCCCAGCGAGAGGTGACTATTATTTTTGATTTGTTTTATTGTGTTGTCAGCTTGGGAGCACCTCTGTGCATATTTAGAGTTGTTATATAAATGTGCTATTATGATTACACCTACGATTGATGACATGGTAACTGTAACTGTCGTTGTCCTTCGTTTAAGAGTATAGTGCATGTATTATAGATTCTCTTTTTGGCTTTTCACCTGACTCACCCTGGATTTGCTTAGTAGCGATCATTAGCAGATGCCTTGATCATTATTGGTTTGGTGCTGTAGAAGTTCCTATATTAGATTATTGTTTGTTGGTGTAGATGCCTCCATTTTCTCAGTCGCTGGAATCCAGTTGGCTCCGGAATTGGACGAGCTGCTTCGTTCCCACATCCGCACAAATCCTCTTGCCAGCCAGTCTCGATCAAAACCACTCAGACCACAGAGCCACTACAATGGTATGCTGTAAAACACAACTGACATCTGATAATGCCCTAAAGTACGTATTTAGTATTATGTGGACACTTACCGGAGTATTGTGCCTTTTAAGTAGCTCACAAATTGTCCCATATGCCAGACTAAATGATGTTAAAGTCATTAAGAACAAAAAGTTAATCAATAGGCTTACAGAGGTTAGATGTTGAGAGAAGTCACCACTGGCAAACTCACACAGACATGTAGAGCCCAACTGGCGGATTCCCATCCAGGAGCCAAGAAGGAATTCTTGCACCGCACAGCTGTCTTCACATTGGCCACAGATGCTTCCTCAAAATTCTGAAAACCTTTCATGATTTGGAGAGATCCCTTTAGAAATTTAGCACTCATACTTGTTATTTCATCAGTTTTTATACATTTGAGAGTGTCTGCAATGCTGTTTTGGCAGCACCAAGAACTGTCTTATGTATGCACTTGTATATTTATCACAGCACTTGTATAGTGTCCTTTAAGTAACTCACAAGGGCACTCCGGCACAGCTACCTAGGAATCACTGTAAAATGTCTTTAAGTCGTCCAGAAAACGTTTCCTGAACGTAGTTGTATTTAGTGAGATCCTATTCTAAGGCTGAACGAAATTTGGAATCTGTGATGCTGATCGTGTTTTGTCAGAATTCATGTTTCTTATACTGATACCTGTTAGAGTATGCTTATGTTTGTTTTCGTTCTTTTGCATTTCAGGCCCATCTGCTGTCTGACGTAAAAGAATCGTTCACCTCAAAGTGTATATCGTTCGTTGCTATCTGCCATGCCGTACTCAAATCTACGAGCACCATCTCGCATTGCTACCTGAAAAACAACATTGGACTGATTAAAGGCATCGTACAAATGCACTCACGCTTTGTGGTGGTTGTTGTCGTTTTTATAGGCATAAATAATTGTGTTCAGTCGGCCAGCGCTGGTCCAGTAATTTATTCACATCTCCAGCTAGCAAGTTCCGCCGCCATTCGCAAGAAGTGAAGTACGGATGTCGATGCAAGTGGTCCGAAGGCGAGATCTCAACGTGCATCTCGCACAGCTTTGATTTGGTTCACTGAATTTCCGTGTCAAGCAGTATTGTTTAACGACAGCTTCGTTGCTTTGCCTTATGGGTATTCGGCTGCTGAGTTGTGATGCGAGTCCGGTGGTTGTGATGATCGTTTCTACTGCTGTTCTGCACCCTTCGGAAAGACCATCAGACCAAAAAGTGTTGCCTTGGAAAGGCAGTGAACCAGGCTGGCAGAACTGCAGACGAACGAGGTGCTTAGGTCATTTTGAAACGTGTGTACAATTTACAGTACATGAGGTCGGGATTGGCTTTGTACGTGATCGATACTAAAGTACTTTAGAAGGCAAGATACAGTATTTCGTGGTGGCAGGGAGGCCAAGTGGTGACGTTGTGGCTTTTGACCACTGCATCGTGGGTCCATGGACCATCGACTACGGTAAATTTGGTCGTTTTTGCTGAATCATGCTGCCAGTATGCTGTCCTAATGTTGCATTGGTGTTGTGTTTGAACTGCAACCGCAAGACCGCACTTCTGGTCATTGAAGACGTGTAAACAGAATCGTGAACATCTTTTCCAACTTCATTTGTCTCAAGTTTCGTGCATTGTATGACAATGCACCAACCACAAAGTAACAGTGGCAGGTTTAGTAACGTTGGCAGCGTGCCATACACTGCAAGCTAACATTCTACCAGACATCAACAGCCTCGGAAAAATGCTTCTACTTATCCAGTGCTGCTCAGGCATCTGCCAAGTTTGAAGTATTGTTTCGAGTGTAGCTTTTTAAATTGGTGATCCCAGGCCGTGCGGAACTGTGACAAACTCCAGTCCAATCGACCAGCCTACAAAAAGGGTCGTGGTATCTTTAACATTTAATTGGATTTAGCAACTGAGTGAATTGGATTTATTGCTTATGAAACCCAACCTGTCGCTGTGATGTTTCAATCGTCTGGTGGCGTAAGATGCGGAGATGTCAGAATTACAAGAAACACCAAACATTTGTAGTTTAGCGAGCGAAATCCGTTTCTTATCTGCTGTTGTCTGTGCATACTTGTATATAGATATTTCTGTGTATATGAGTACAAGTTACTGTTTGTGTATTTCGAATTTTATAGTCAATTTCATGTGAAAACATATAGGTTTTTTCTTTTGTTTGGCATTCTTTCTGTCGGTGAGATGTCATTGGTCTTAGGAAGTTTATTGTGTGGGAGAAAGTATCTGATCTGAGACAGACAGACAGAGATACGGATACAGAGGAGAGAGAAGTGCCAGTGATGATCGCTGGTCAAATTCAGGGTGCAGATTTTGATAATTCCTTGGAAGAAATGAAGTAAATGAGATGTTTATAGTGTTTGTAATTTTTTCTTCTGGGCAGCATGTAGCAAATGTTCATGTTGCTCAAGAAGTTCTGTGTGCGTTTGAAAAGATCATGTAACACTCCAAGGCATGAGCAGAAAAGAAAGCTGCAAGAACATTAACAGAAAAGATCAGAAAATGGTTGCGACTCCATTAAGCAAAGAATATGAAGTGGGTATAAGTCGATAAAAAAGAAAGTGGAGATTATGAGGAACTCCATGTGAAGTAGTAGGAGCTCCATCAAAAGTAGAGAGATCATAATAAATGCTGTAAGCCAAGCAGGTTGTACAATTCTGCAGGACTTTATCATAAAATAATTAATTACCTCAAGAGAAATAGAGATTCAAGCTGTTACTGTATGTAGCTACATGAACAGAGATAATGTACGGCGAAACTTGTGAGAAGAAATTATCAACAGCAGAACAGAGTTCTCAAGTTCTCATCAGTGTTTTTCGAGGAACACTCTTTATAAGTTCATTTGCAAACAAAGTATTTGCTGCAGAATGTTGCTGGAAAGCGCTTGGTGCTTCGTTAATGTTATGATTGTGTCATGTTGGACATGGTAGCAAAGTGGTGAAAGTGATGGTCATGAATACTTAACAGATGAAGTTCAAATCCCCCAGCAATTGTTTGCTTTCCTAGTGCAGCCTTGGGCAAGCTGCACTAAAATTATGTACTCTTTCTCTTGACATTTTCAGCCAAACTTGCTCACACATTTAAACCATTTACATAATCCAGCAAAGCTCTATAGAAGTCTTAATACTTATATTGAAAATTGTAAATGCATCATTGCACCTTTTTTGACCAACTGTGACACCAGGAATGCTTGGTTACTTACTACAGTACCCCGTTAGCCGATTGGTTAGAGCGCTTGCCTTGAAACGTGGAGAGTGCGGTTCAAGCTTCCCCTGTGACGGTTTCTGTGTAGGGACCTTGAGCAAGTCCTTTACTCACAATTGCTCAGTGCCGTCGATTGATGCTTGGTGCTTAGTAAAATAATAGTGATATTTGTAATAATATCTGATAGAAATGCCGAGACAGTCTAGATGGGTCCTTGTGAAAAGGACGAATGCACTGTAACTTGAAAGTCTCTGGGAATTTAAACCGGTGTTGTATTGTATATTCCTGGAGTTTCTGCCAGAAGGTGTAAATGAAACTGCAATTCAATAGTTTGGTGGTAGTTGTTTTCAGCGTACGAGTGCTGTTGTGTTTACGAGTAGGTCTATACAAATGCCCCAGTACATTACACCAAATGAATTATTACACCATCTTAGCAGTAAATTAAGGCATTATGTATCCCACCCAGACGTGTTAATCATTACTTTGGTTCTGTGGTTTTAGTTCTGTTGATTGGTTCCAAAGACTGAGTTTACGTCAAGTAATATAATATTGTTTGTGTAAATAAAGTTATTACTGTCTTCAATATCCTGTAGTTGGGAATGTGGAGCGATACTTGGTTTCCAGTTAAAAGTCTGGAAAAGCACCCGAAAAGAGCTGTATTAAGTGTCTTTGATAGGTACATGCATGTAAGTGAGGAGCCAGTACCGAACCCATCACCAGCATTGTACAGAAACTTGTATACTACCAGTGTCTCCTCAAAAGGGTCAGGTCTTCAATCGGTAGATCGCAAGTCAAGCTTGCTAATGATTGCACCAGCTTGTCATAGTAGCTTTAAAGTAGGTGAGAAAGAATCTGTGTTGTACTGGTTTTGCTATTTGCCAAAGAGAAGTATGTATAACTGTCCCGTTATTTTACGGACATTGGATGCTGAAGAACTGTTGTACGCATCATATTACACCAAGTCATCAGAGGATATACCTTCCGACAGAGTATAAACCACGTCACACGTAAAGAGGGATTTGCCAAAAATGTCGATGTTTGGCACTACACAGTAGTCCTTGTATGGTGTGTTAACTAAAACGGTATGTTGTTAGCTAATAGCCTTGGGGGACATGCTACTACTTTGCGCTTAAGTGCAATGGCATGTAAACTGGGAGCGTGTAGAACTGTAGATGAGTCCATGCTGTCCATATTGAAATTATTCTGTTGGACTGCAGAGGTCGTTTTGCAGCCCCGCCAAAGTTTCTTTCAATCACATTTCTGAAGTTTGTGTAGCTGTGTGTTTATCTTTTGCAGTACAGTATTGCTGTTTTCAAATTGTAAATGCATACTGTCAAGTGCAGTGAAGCAGGAATGTTGAGAATGTCATGAAACAATGAATAGGAAAATTGTTGCTTGCGTGTGGAAGTTTTCTTTACTATTTGAAGTGATTTATAGTGTCCGTTGTTGTAATTTATTTGCTGTAAGTGTTCTGACTTACAATTACTTATTAAACGTGAATCAATTCAACACATTTCTCTGGGTTTCAAGTAAGATGCAGTAAATTGCAGAGTATATTCGAGCTGTGCAGATCAGCAATAGAAATAGTGCATATCTTGGGGTTTCATGAATAGACTCGCATAGATCAGGCTAGCAACAACAGATTAACCATCAAGGTATTGCATCTCCGAGTTTGGCATAAATTTGGCAGAGTTTATTCTGGTTCAGGTCAGTGGCTCTCAGACTTTTTGCACGGGGCCAACTGTGGAATTGGGTCACAACCAGACCCACTCTATGCCTCACGACTCCAAATTAAGCATAAATAATATAAATATATATTATATTTATATGTGAAGTGATTGCTAGATGAAACCCATCTGTGCATACCCCAAGAACAATGTTGGGTCATAACATACAAGTTGATGAGACGCTGGCTCAGGTACATGTAACTGGTGATTAGTCATTTATACTATCCAACCAGTTTCTTAGTGGAATTGTGATAGGTCTACTAATGACTCTTGCCATTTTATGACTAGCTATCCAATCTGCATAGGAGATGCTTTGTTCTTAGTTTGTATTGGTATTGCTTGTTTCTTGATCTTGCCCATTAAACTTATTCACATCTTTTAATGGCAGTAGTGCCACTCTTAAGTTTTTCTCAGGGGTGACCCAAGTTGTATGGGGTGTGTTGATAGCACAACACCCAACAAAGATGTATCCTAAGTTGTCTGCATACTTCAACTGCAGGGTAAGAAGTTAATATTTATATACCCGGTAATATATAATTTTTTTCTCTTCAAAATTTGATTTTGGTGTTGAAGGAAGATCTAGGGCTTACTTTAAAGAAATTTAGGGTTCTGTGTGACCAGTTAATGGTATAAGTTAATGCAGCAGTGATCACAACAGTTTGTGTTCTGTAAAGTGCCTCGTTTTGACAGAAATGCAAGTTATGGGCTACATGTGACAGTGAGCAGACATCGTAACGAGAACTAGTTTTGGTGCATTCGCTGTTTATTATGACGACAACAGAGGTAATTTTGCAGAGTCCTTTTCAGTGTTTTGCTTACCATTTTCTTTTTAGAATCATGTGTTTCTGAATTTTTACCTGTTCTTTTTTCAAAATGGTGTGTCTTTCTAATGTTAAAAACAGTTATCTCCAGTGGCAAGGCCTTATGAAACTCTTGGGGCTGCCTATCTTCCTGATTCAAAGTATCTAATTTAAGGACATCTATAGGCTATTGCTGCCAGCTTAACGTTCTGGGCATACAGACATGAACCCTTTGAAGTTACTGTAAACCAGTCTGCAGTCATAATCTGTTGGGAAAAGTCCTGTAGCAATCCAATACTTTCATGCATCTTTGTGACAGGTGTACAGAAATTTCAGAGGTCTACCTCCCAAGAAGTTCTCATTGAGTATGTATGAATCTCATGGTTTACCCCTGGAATTTGGGGTCGGCATTGCCACACTGAGTTTGGAGTGTAGGACTGTAGGTAGCTTAAATGCTTGGTCTAATAGAACTTTTAATGTTGGATTTGCAGCTGAACCAGTTGAGATGTTTTTGAGGACATCTGAATTATTTTTGAATTTTTTAAAGCAAACTAGTCCCACTTGTTTAGGCTATTGACGTAGCATAGTATTTACATAAACATATGTACAGCCTCTTAAAAGAAAGACATCTGTGGTTTATATATCATCAACAAAGGAAATGTCTAGAGTGTATATACGACTTGCACAAAGAAGGGTATACAATAAAATCTTGTGAACGTTTGAAATTTGTGCATTGATATGATCTTGTGCAGTTGATAGCAATCATCCATTAACACTTTAATGACGAGCTGCATTGATTCCCAGTCGCTTTTAGTACACTATCATTGTTAAAGTGTTGAGGATGTCTTCAAAAAAGGGGCACCACCAAACTGCAGACAAGGGGAGGTGGTTATGCCCAATATGGGTATCTGAATATAAAAGTGGTCTATCGATTTGTTTTAGTAGAGCCTGTGTCTTAAAACCAACTTCAGTCAACATTGGATCTTGTTCTGGTCCATTTACAAAGACACAGCAGTATGAAAGCATCTAACCCTGTATCACAGTTAGCCCTGGTAGCTCAACAGGGTAGCTGAGGCTAGGCCTTAGTACTCCATTGAATGAAGTAGACCTTCGTAAATGGTATCCGGGGAGGTAATGCCAAATGCAGACCAAAGCGAGGGAAGGGTCAAAAGTAGGTTATTTGCTGATGTCCCTTAAGTGATCAAGTAAGCACAAATAGGCAGTAGTCAAAATGAAATGGGACTGATGTATGATGATATTTTGAGACTATTTTGTATATTTCCGTGTTTTCGTTCATACAGTGTCCTATTTTCTATCTTTTTGTGCCATCATCGTCGAAATGTTTCATGATCGACATCTGTAATCATATTTTGTAATTTTTGTCTGAACTCTGTATTTCGGGGTTGCTAAGTCGAAAGCTATCAAAGTATTTTTAAACTCTTAAACACGAGTGTTTTATCATTCTTTAAAAAAGTAAACATTTCAGAATGATCGCCATTTATCATTTTCAGTTGCACTTTAGATTCAAGCAGGTACAAATAGGTAACTTATCTTCTTTTATTTATATAGCACCAGAATTTAAAGGTGATGGTAACTTTTCATACTTCAATAGCAATACTTTGCATATTAAAGGTTTTGCTTGAGAGTGACCCAACTTAACACTACATGCAATTCAATAGAAGTGGCAGCACCATTTGGCATTCACCATATATTATGGCTAGCAGTGGCAAAAGTGTAATCACAACAGCATTTCAACAACAGAACAACTCTTCAATTTGATGTACAGCGATTTTAAGTCCAGATGCAGAACTGCGAACACTAATGCACCAACGGTCGGCCAAAATGCCATCCAGCAGTAAATGTTTCAGAAATCTAGCCCAGAGCAGATTAATTCTTCCTATCAGTCTCTTCAACCCTGGTTGCAGATTTCTTCGCTCTGCTGCTTACTTCACTGTTCCACCAGCCCGAACTTCTATGGGCAGCATATTAGTTTTGCTGTGGTCAACCCATCCTGCACCATGAAGCCCTTAACCTCTCGCTGCCTCTTTTTCGCTAAGCACTTGAAGACCAGTCTGTTCAATCCTGGTTTAATGGTGCTAGGTCGTAAGCACCTCTGACGAGTTTCTTTTCAAGTTGCACTACATGTATATAAATCTGCAATTACGAGTACCAAGGGAAAACTACAAAAAGAATTTCCTTCCTTGCATTTGTTCGACATCTAGAAATTGCTTGCATGTACCTGTATCAAATATTGGGAACAATTTTTGTTGAATACGTAATCTGAAAACAGATGAAAGTACCTAACTCAGTACAGATGACAATATCCACACGACTCAGTGTTTATTTTCAACGTGCGGATTAAACCCAAGTGGATTTTCGGAGTCTGTGGGTTTCTGCGTTTCTTCATACAGTTCAAACAATTGTCCAATCTGGTCTTCAGAAAATTTGCTTAGATCTTCTTCAGACAATTTGATACCAAAGCGATCATAACCAGACTTCCTTCCCATTTGCTTGCTCAGAGTTAAAGCATAGTTCTGAAAAGAATGAAGATTAATTATTATTAAACTGCCAGAAAATTAATTTTAGTAAGTAACATATCAGACAATAGAATGGAAACATCAGAAAAAATCTATCATTCCATTCACAAATTCACTACACTCCCCTATCAATCAATAAAATGCCTCACATATGAGACACTGGAGTTTATGTGCTTTTGGTTACTATATTATTATTAATTAGCAACTTCTACAGTGCCATTGTCTAATGCAGGGGTCTCCAAAGTACGGCCCGCGGGCCACATCCGGCCCGCTAAGGCCTTTAATCTGGCCCGCGGAACTCTCCTTGAAGAAACAAACTAAACTGGGAAATTTGAAAATTTTAACGCCGCTGTACTCTGACATGCATATTGCCAAAATCCATGTCGCTGTTTGTAAGGCACTGTGCCTGATATGCAAAGCAGTGCTTAAAGAGTACAATATTCGGAGACATTATGAATCCAAGCATTCATCGCATTACACACAATTCACTGGACAGCTGCGCACAGAGAAATTTTTTTCTTAGGAGATTTGGCCCGTGGAGCTTTAGAAAGTCAGCATTGTGGCCCCCTGCTGGAAACTTTGGAGACCTCTGGTCTAATGTACAAGACGACAACGCATCAAAAACCAAGCCATAAAGAGGTCAACATCGAGAAGATCAGTTGACCAAGGCAGAGACAGACCAATTAGATAGACTAAATGCAAGTAGCACACTAGAAATGTAGCAATATTTACATACTAATGACCTGCAAGCAAAAGGATAAATATTCCAGCATTATTATAATTATTATTCAGTTATAAAGTGCCACTTTCCAATGACAAAGCATCAAATTGATGGTGCTTTGCACTTGTGAGTAAAGGACAAGTTTGCTATTGGTTCCTACAGAGAAACCATCTCAGCTGAGGCTCAAACCCAAACATCCTGCATTACAAAGCATTATGTAACGTATTATTAAAATGTACGTATTATTAAAGTGGATTAGAAGAAATAAGATTAAACAAGAAATTGGCTGAAGTTACACTAACTGTCCATTCCTTCATGAATACTGGCACAAACTCGGGATCGGCCGTTTTGTGTCTCTTGAATTCATCACGGGCGTACTGGTCTCCTAGAGCTCTTAGTTCCCGTGGCATTCCACGATGTAGACGAAGAATCGCTTTGTATAAGATTCGTACGTGCGAGGCATGAGATTTTAGGTCCATCAGTGATCAATTTTACCCTGAAACAATTTAAGCAATATCATTATTTTACAGAAAATACACACATAGTTGCTTAGTTCAAGTCTGACAGAGGCTGACAGTGTGTGTGTGTGTGTGTTTAATCATACAAGCAAGGGCAGCTGCATAATTATGATGAATTTTACAGCATACATTCTGCCTTCCCTCAATTTTTTGAAGACGTTCACTAGTTCAACTTTTATAAGGCTATCTCAAATCGGCATCAGCCAAAAGTATTTCTGACAAAAGATTGAAACGAATAGCCTAGATTTTGCCAGTTGAATTTTGAAAAGTTATTCCTTAATGCGCTTTTAATAATCGAAAATCAGATAACCCGAGCCCATAACATATAAGTATCTCATTCTCGTTCCGACCCGTAGCTATCCACTCTAATTCAACAACACCCTCCTACTCAGATATAAATTTACGGTTTCTGGGAGTATTTTCGTGTCTACCCCTTTGGCCCATACCTAGCTATATGCTTTTGGAACCGTAGGCCTTCATCTCTTCTCCGGTTCCAAGGACTGACCCTTCTGAATGTTAAGTGCTCCCACCATTTTAAAATTAAGATTACAAAAGCCAGGCGATGCGTAATAATTTAAACTTAATTATATTACAGCAGAATACGAAACATACTTATAAAAACAATAAAATAAATGTTCCTTCCAATATGTGCGATATTACAGGTCGTTTGCCTGTAACCCGTGCGACCACTCTCCAGTTTCTGAAATCCCAAGCTCTTGACATAAAAATCCCAAGATTGGCCAAAAGTGTACCAAACATCCCAAGTTACCGAAAAAGAAGAAGTTGTGATGAAATATGAAATGTGTTTTAACTTTTAACAATCACAATTATTCACAAAAATTCCTAGTTAAGAACTCGCAAAGAAAAAACGGGAGCATAACATTGAATTAACAAATAAACGTCTTTCAGACTGAGCGAGTTTTTCTAATCTGATTCGCTGTCACTGTTGCAAAGTACGGTAAAAACCAGGGCTGTTAAAGGCTTGGTTTTTTGGTTTTTGTTTTTTTGGTTTTTTAAAAAAACAAAAAAAAACAAAAAACGCAAATTTTGGTTTTTTGGTTTTTTATAAATTTAAAAATTATAAATGCCAAAAATGTCGTCACTTCAACTCTCTTGGCAATATTGTTGTATGGTCTTTGTTAACTTCGTTTTATGACATTCTACGGTTCTACTGGTATAGTTAATTTTATTTATATGCATCTGATTAATTTCAACGGTATTATGCCATTTTTATGAGCTTTATGATCCGAAATAGGAAAATCTCACAAACAAAAAACCAAAAAACCAACTTTTCATTTTGAAAAAAGTTTGGTTTTTTGCATCTCTGGTAAAAACTAGTCTGTAGACCTTAAAAAGAATCCCAAGATTGCTAGGCAAATTTCCCAGATCCCAAGTCGGACCCCCAAATCTCAAGATCTTGGGAAAAATCCCAAGCAGTGGTCGCACTGCCTGTAACTGAGATAATATGTATTCTTTTCAGAGGTCACACTCAACACTAGTGGGCATAATTTCTTTAGCGCTGAGTATCTTCCAATGTTAACTTGCCATGGCTATGCTGTAAATCACCAATGTTTTTTGCTGCACAGATGATAATGTCAGAAAGACGAGGTTATTGAAAGCGCATAATATACATATCAGGTCTGCAGGAGTCAGAGGTAGTTAGGCCAGTTCCAGTGTCTGATCACATTAAGAAAACCTTTGGGTCCTAGGCCAAGGACCAATATACACAGGACTGGAATCTCCTTATGTAAGCGCGTTGGAGAGAAAATGGCGGCTCATGGAGCCTGGCCACCTAGCGACAAAGGCGTAGAACCTCGTGTTTACCATGCTAAACGCCTATCTCCGTAGTTTAGATTATTTAACTGAAAGTCATTAAAAATATCTTTACATTTATTATTATTTGTCTTTCTTCGTTCCTTAGAAACTGAAATAAAAATAATTCTGATTTGTTTTCCTCAAATTCGTGCAATTAATCGCTGAACAACACATCGGGTTCACCATGCATTTTTACGTCCAAAGACGCTCCTTACACCCGCATCGCCAGGTGGCGCCAGGCTCGTTGCCTTAAACCGGAAGTACACGATATTATCGCGAATAACCAGTCCTTTAATATAGAGTCCTTGGGTCCTAGGCCTACGTAATCGACTAATTATAGTATTATCCAGATTTCTACACCGCCCAAAAAAGCGAAGTCCCAGTAACCAGCTTATTTATATGCGCTTACTAAAAAATCGATAGACAGGTGAGGTCAAACGCAGTCCCAGGTCAAGATCA
Source organism: Aporrectodea caliginosa (assembly GCA_020284085.1). Taxonomy (NCBI): domain Eukaryota; kingdom Metazoa; phylum Annelida; class Clitellata; order Crassiclitellata; family Lumbricidae; genus Aporrectodea; species Aporrectodea caliginosa. Next base: position 826,431 of record JACEVL010000005.1, on the reverse strand, counting down.
AAAGAGCCAGGCAAGCAGACAATCAGGGTCTATATATAGGCACAACCGCCCTATGGGACCTGTGGGATGCGTCCGCCCAAAAATTTCGAGCAGTTTTGAGAGTTTAGGGGCCGTCCATAAATGACGTCACGCACCTAGGGGGAGGAGGGGTCGGAAATTTGTGACGATGTGTGACATGGGGTGGGGGGTCTGAGAAGTGTGACGTCATACCAGGTCTATGTTACTAAATTTAACAATTAACAACAATTTAATTTTATTAATAACAACACTAATTTTGAGGACTAAATTTTAATTTTTTTAAATTATTTTAATGTATACGGGCACCATTATTAATAATAATAATAATAACAGTGACAATTTATATGGCGCCGTAACACAGCCATGCCGTTACAAAGGGAGCCTCATAATTTTCTAATTATTTCAATATTTGGTCACCGTTAGATCTTAAAATATTCATGCTTTCCCTATTTGTTCCATGAAGGAGCATTTTCTTTCGCCATGGAAATTTGGTTTTAGGGGGTCAGAGCTTTGTGACGTCATTTTCAGAGGGGGTGTTACTTTTTGTGACGAAGTGTGACGAGGGGGAGGGGGTTAAAAATCGGCCAAAATTGCGTGACGTCATTTATGGACGGCCCCTTAGGGTTGAGAATGGTTTAGGGTGTAAAGGAATCGTCCTTAATCAAATACAATTCCTGTTTCTACTCTACGTATATATTCTTAATATAACAGGTTAACATTTAACAGCGTATTCTATATTCGAGTGTGGCCTTCTCTGCGTCTCAGGAGCAAGTGATGAGTCGTCCGTCTAAGTCTGTCTGTCCATCGGTCAAGTGGGCGTGTCTAACGCGTGTCCATGTATTGTCCAGTCAATCACGTTACATAGGGGCCTACAACATAGACTTCTATTGACATCTAGGCTATATTATAAGGCTAAAGCAGTGTGATTCTCGTTAACGATAACGATAACGAAAATGTTCGTTAACGAAAATAAAATTATTATTTCGTTAACGATAACTATAACTACGAAAAATATAATTAACTATAACTATAACTATAACGAAAATAACACTAACGAAAATTCATCTTTATTTTCGTTAATGCAAAAAATAAAAATAGGAAGTGCAATATGGACGATTTGACATAAATGAGAACAAAAAATGCGATATTTTTAATATGCAATTTGTCAGTTAGGCCTACTTTGGAAACTCGTGTATTCATGAAGCTGAATGCATCCATGCATCAAAGGCTTTCAAAACTCTGAGCAAATTGTGAAACAGCGTGTTAATACGCACAATTTTGCTTATAACCTTAAATGCCCTTAATTATTGTAACTAAGTAGTAACTAAAATTAACTAAAATAACAATCCATTAACTATAACTATAACTATAACTAAAATATAATACTAACTATAACTATAACTATAACTAAAATAGAAAACCATTAACTATAACTGTAACTATAACTAAAATAAAATCTGTAAGGAGAATCACACTGGGCTAAAGTTTGTCCTTCCGTTTGTTTGTATGTTTGTTCGTTTATCTATCCATTTTGGCGAACTAGGTACGCTACTGGTGAGATATTTCACAATCATCGGTCTGTCCTCTGTCAGCATGCTCAAATGGAGTGCCATGGGGTCCATATAGGACCCATATTTTCATATTGGACCTGTATAAAGCCCATAATTATGGGTAGCCTACAAACTTAAATGTCCGCGGGAATCCGGGGAATGACGGCGCGGTCAGTACAGACTGTACAGTATGCGATAAAATGCATTATATTGGTAGATAACTCATAGACGTAGGCCTACCTAATTACCAGAAAAAGTCAAAATCAAGTCGGAAAGTCAGTCGATAAGCTTGTGACTTAGTCGACTGAGTCGCTAAGTCAGTCGCAATTTACTCCTTATAGTTATCGACTCCAATATCCACTATAACTATGTCACAGAAACTGATCGTTGGCAAGTTCGCAGTATCTCAAATTTAAAGCTATTTAAACATCAGTTACGCCTATGGTTAACTCGTCAGAGCGATTAGTTGGGTTCTAACCCCTTATTCTGTTTATTTTTGCTTAGTTAAGGTTTAATACTTTGTACTAGTACGTTAATAATTGTACATGTACTTTACTTATATCATGAATGCTCTGTACTAGATAACCTCTGTTAACCATCTAGCAACTGACTGCGTATACAGGTGCCCTAACCAGCGGGACCCTGGTCCCTTCTGGGTTCCCTTTTGTTACCAACAGATTTTTCTTCTTTGTACAGCGAAATGTTACTTTGCCAATGTTTGGAACAATAAATTGATGGTTATGGTTATGGTTATGGTTAAGTGCAACATGAAGTGACTCTTCATCCTTGACGTTCCTTTTTTATGTTTTGTTTGAACGTTCTACTCTTTAAAAATGTAAAATTTCATTAATGTTATTCTCAGCAATTACAGATCGCTGGCCCTGCAGGCTGCCGATAAAATAAATATTCAGGCTAAAGCCGCTAAACTTTAGTGTAAGTTTTTAGGCTAAAAGAATTCAGTGCTGAATGTTGCTGTATAATTTCACTCTTTACTTCATCTCGCATTTTAAAATCCAACTATGGCTCGCAGTAGCCTACTATAAAGGCCTATAAGAAGGACATTTCGCTTTTTAATGCAGCGAATGCGAACGGTGTTTTTCTAGCACCTAAGCTCACAGTTTCCTCACATATAGTCTAATACGGCGACCAGAGCCGGATTAAGACTTTCGGGGGCCCTAAGCCAAGAGCCGAGTTAAGACATCCGGGGGCCCTAACCGCAAAGCCATGCAAAAATATATCTTTGTGCACAAATTTCGATCCGTACATAAGCGATTTTTTCTAATGAAATATTAGCTAAATAATAACACAAGCATTTACCATTGTCATTTTGTCAATTAGGACCTTGGTACAATCTGATTTTATATTTCCTGATTGTTGGGGGTCCTCAAAACGTTGTGGGGCCCTAAGCCATGGCTTATTTAGCTTATACGTTAATCCGGCTCTGACGGCGACAGTTTTTCAAAGATCGACTTGTAGGTAACCTACTTTTATTTCGAAATCACCGTTGAACATTTAGAGGTAAACGATAGCCCAAATGCTGAAAATTGAGACAGCTTCTGGGATTCCGCCCCAAACCCCGCTGAGGGAGCTTATAATAAGCCGCTACCCATTCCTTATAGTCGTTAGGAGCTTTTACCTTCGACAATCGCGACTTCCGCGCTCGCAGTTCCCCCCGCCCCCGCTGCATTATTTTAGCCACGGTCAAAATTAAAACTGAATTCAGAGGCAATGAGCAAAAAAATTCTTAGCCCTACTACGAAAATTCAGAAGCATCGTAAGTGTCATGTGACAACGACTAGGCCTATGTATCTTTTATCAAAATGCCTGTTAAAGACTTGAAAATAATAGGTCTGACGGTTAAGGGATATTATAAATTGTTGGCCTAATAATAGTAACCATGGGCGTAGCCAGAAAAAAATTCGGGGGTTTACGATTTCGGGGTGGTTTTACATTGGCAATTGTCGCAAAAGTTAAGTTTTTTGTATTTTACATGTAAAAGCATGTAAATTTTTTGAAACTTAGTTCGAGGGGGTTTGAACCCGTAACCCCCCCCCCAATACGCCCATGATAGTAACTGACAGTCGTTAATTTTTTATAGCGCTTCTTAGACAGAGACGCGTTGGGGGCGCTCCCGACCTAACGACGGAAAAACCTGGATCGAACACAATGGTTTTCAAGCGCTAACAGTTAGCCTACAGAGGTACAGAGCAGAGAAGCAATTATGCTGTCTATTTCAGTTTGTTTAGTCACTATTTTCACTGTCTCTCTTTGTCTCACGCTGTGACTCTTGCCGTTTCCAATTTTCTTATGTCACTGCTCTCTCTCTCTCTCTCTCTCTCTCTCTCTCTCTCTCTCTCTCTCTCTCTCTCTCTCTCTCTCTCTCTCTCTCTCTCTCTCTCTCACACACACACACACACGCTGTGACTCATTCTGTTTCTTACGTCACTGCCATTCCTCTGTCTCTGTGATTGACACCCGCAACTTATTTTTTGATTGTCGACAGATATTTCGAGACCAGAATTTATTACGATTAAAGATGCAACAAAATCATGTTACTTTTTACTCTAGAAATTATTCAATCCATTGATGGGTCGCATTATGCAAACTGGATCATTAAACCTGATCGAGTCTGTTAGTTCGGTTTTTTCTGTCGTAATGTTTTTGTTAAGAGACTCTATTAAATTAGCAAAGCAGCAAATATTCTTTTTGTGCTAAATGTTAAGTGTGCCAATATCACGAAATGCGCGACAAAAATTGATTGAGAATCAAGTTGTTGTTCAGCATTTCTCATATCTTCTTTGGTAACCTGGCTCAAACTGTGGTTGCATTATAGTCTTGCCGACCTCCAATTTTCTTATTTCAAGGTCTGTCAGCTGCTCAGTTCCAAAAGATGTGTTTTCTTGGTCAGTTCCTTGAAGATCGTAAAATTCTTTGTATTCGGGGAGAAGGTAACGAGTCTCGGCCGCGGTAACTCTTTGCTGGGCCACTCTTTCTGCTGCTTGTAAAAGCATTCTCTGTTTCTCAATGGCTGTGAAGTTGATTCCTTTGACTTCTGTTGTGAGTTTCTTAGCTATACCGAGGATGCTTAGGTAGGTGAAGGCAGCCGCTGCATCATACTGTTGATTTCGCCGATTAAACATCTCAATCAGTCTCCACATCAGTGCAATTCTAAAGTCGTCCGTTGCTAATGTATTCACGATTTCGTGGTTGTTTCTGGCTTCATGTATTGCCATGTAGAGCACGAAGTACTCATTCTGAAGAATCATTTGGTCCACCTCTGGCAAAGGATTATCAGCACTGAGTGCGAGCTGTTTGTAAAGAATTCTTAGGATATAGTGGAAAGCAACAAATGTTTTTGTTTTAGATATGGTGCTGAACCGAATTGATTCTCTGTACAGACTTTTCACCTTTTCAGACTCAAGATCCGTGAATGCCTCCCGAATCATTTCACTTTCTTCAAAATGTGAAAAAAATTCAAACAACGAGCCATCTGCATAAACCTCAGCCACGGAATCACTTTCTGCACTTCTTCTTGTATTTTTCAAGTATTCTGACTCGAAATCCTTGAATGCCTTCCGAATCATTTCGCATTCTTCAAAATGTGCCAAATTTTCAAATAATGAGACACCAACAAAATCCACATGGACAGATTCACTGCCCTCTCTGTTTAGCGTTTTTTGAAAGTATTCGCGAGCTTTCTCTATATTGCGTGCGCTGGAATAAGTGCGTGCAATGTCCAAAAATTACAGAGAGTGGGAAGAAGCAAGATTGGCTTCCTCGAAACATTTTATCGCCTCTAATAAATTATGATGATCTGAATTAGGTGCAGTTGGAATTAGTACCTTCCAAATTGCTATTCTTGGCGGCTCTTTATACGGCGCTGGAATAAGTTTGAAGCACAATGGATGATTAGGAGGTTTAATGCCCCGTCACCCGAAAGGAGGACGGAAATAGGGATTTCTAGGTAGCAGGTTATTTCCCGAGCATTTATAAGCATCTTCAATTATTGTTTCACAGACAGGATGTTCCGCATGAATCCAGAGGGCTTTGTATGTCAGACCCATGTGATGATAAATAATATCCCGAATGTCGTCGATATCTTCACCCTTCAAAGCCCTTTCCAGCAAATCGATAGCTTCAGTCAACTCATGAACAGTTGTTGCGCGTTGTCTCAATTCTCTTCCGCACCGCATCAAAATCCTGAGATTATCTGGGTCATATTCTCTAGCGTTGGCTAAAAAGTCGACAAGCGACAATCCAGAACATACGTCTATTCTGAAGCCTTGAGTGGGGTAATTTTGTCTGTAGTCTTCAAATGTGTTCGCTAGATTCACCCATGTTTGGGCTTTCAAATTGTTGGCGATATGGTCACTGCCGTCAACAGCCAAGACAAGTTCTTCCAGTCTTGATAACACTTCACCATGATTGTATCCATAGTTTGCAAGCAATTTCTTATTTGCATTGGTCAACATTGCATATGTTCTTACAAGATAATATTTCCAGAAAACAAGCAAATTCTCCGGCAACGGTTCTGCACATTCATTTTGGTTGAGCAAATTTGTTTCAGCTATGACTTCTTCATACAACAGAATACAACGAATCAGCAAATCACTTGTGACGGGAAAAGCTGTATACATTGTTGCAATTTCTGCCTTTGCAATTCGCATCTGTTTTCCATTCTGAGAGACTGTCTGTTCCAGCTGATTAAGAATCTCATCAGCGCTCTCGTCGATGCAATCACCCGAGTCCTTGGCCAATGCAAGGAACAGCGTGACTTTATTCCATAAAGCATTAAAATTGCCCGGCATAACACGAAGCACTTCCTCGTTTCTTATCGTGGCATCATTGAACTTTCGAAATGCATAGTATAGCATTGTATCTAAATTAACGTCAAAGCTATATTGAACATTGATCAGTTTAAATTGGTGTTCAATTTCTTTTGCAGCGTTAATTGTAGAATTCTCATCATTATCAATTTCAGATGCTGGTTTAAGATTCTTTACGCTCTCCTGGAAATCTGATGCGGTAGCCATATCATCTGCGCAGTTGTCTAAATTCAAAACATTGGGGATCTTGCTTTCAGTTGAATCCTGAAGAACTACATCATTGGCATTTTCTGCGTCACTTGACTGTTGTCGTTCGTTGTCTGGCTCTACCTCTCGTTTATTTTCTGCATGTTTGGTGGCTTCGCGTTTCTCAACGAGTTCAAAAACTGTGACGCCATCTTTTTCCGTTGCCTTGATAGATTTTTCCTTCAACTTTTGCAAAAATTCGGAATGAAAAGAAACAGAATCTGAGATTGCATTTAATCTCTTCCTAATAGCTTGCTTACGATCAACATCTAAGCGTTCTACAAAATTCATACAGGATTGCTGTTTTATATGTGTAAATTGAAGAAGACGAATATGAAAAAGAAAAGAAGAAGACTGAGAAGTAGAAAAAGGAGAACCAGAAGAAGGGAGATACAAGTAAGAAAATGAAGGATGATTTTAAGCGCTACTTAAAGGCTAAGCACAGGGCCCCAGCTTATTGAAAGGCATTGCGTCAAGTCATAGGGATAATTATCCATGCAGAGATAACGAATGAAGAACAAGATCCGGTTCCCGCAATACCATAAACGAAACAGAAAGCAATATATAGCTTTATAGTCGATTGTATTTTGGTTGATGGATATGGGAAGACGACAGTTTGAATTGAAAAAGGTAGGATTTCTTGAAGATGTTGGGCAGACCACCAGTTGCCTCCAGTGGCTGAATGTGGGTTCGCTGTAGACACAATGAACGTGATTGTCTGGGAATTAATGCTGGTCTATAATATTGGCCGTTCAAAATCTAAAGTATTGGTTAAGTGCTCTTGTATAGCGAAGACCATAATTATTATCATTGTTTGAATAACCGGATTAAGATCTGTGACTAAATATGATGTGCCTGTGGATCACTACACCCAGGCATCGAACCTGGCGGCCGGAAAGAAGTTAGTATGATATCTATATTTGATGGTTTCACTTGTTATAGCCTCTCTTTTTTGTGTCGACGCCCTTGTTTAAATCTATGGAATCCCATGGGCCAAAAGAACCTCTGTAGCCATGACTACTACATGCAGTCCCTATAGCGAAATTCCTCCATATGGACATAGACTTCTTTCTACACCGTTTAACTCTTTTTATCGTTTATACCAGCCAACACGCGGCGGTCAAAATCACAGGAGATTCTTAATTGAATTTGTACACTCAGTTGAAATATTAATCAATATTTAGGAGCCTACTTTCCAGGTTTTGAGATTGGGAACCATGGCTCATTTCCCTTCCATTCATGAGCCATGCTCAATTGCTTAGGTATCAGACCTAAGCATACGGAGGCGTAAACTGTGACGATCTAATAGTAATTTGTTATACAAGTTTTAAATTTTTTTAGGGATTACCTTCGACTTCATTCCGATCTTCTTCTTCCAAAGATACACTGCCGACTGGTTCTTCAACCTTGACACTAGCAGCATTCTCCTCGTTAAAAGCCATGGGCTAAACCTGAAATGAAATGCATTGAATGCATACATAGACATTCCAAAACCAGGTATAAAAGCAGCGTCTATGTAGGACTTGCTTTTCGGTGTGCTCGGTAGGAACATATATTCTAACATTGAGCCTTTGAGGTGATGTCTATTTATACTAGAGCAATTAAGGTATTAGATTATAATTTACGATACGCTGAGTGCATTATATTAACTGTAGGCTGTTTCAATGTCTTCGTTACTAATTTTACATGATCAGGTGGTTGTATTAAAGGCTAAGGGCTAGTCCATAGGAAGTAAGAATATTCTTTTATAACTTATAATTATAAGTCAATTGCTTATCGCATTTTGGTGTACAAACAACATAGTTATCTAATCAGAGCAGTCAGAAGATTCTAATTTGATCAAACCTTTCAATCTTAGGCAACAGTAGTCATCGTGTCTTGACGAATATGTCTTGATGAAAAACAGTCAACTAGCGCAGAATGTTTGGCATATATAGGCTACTTCCTTAGGCATAGACTAGGCTACTGCTAAATATAGCGTCGAGCCACGTTGGCAGTTCTCACGAGTAAGACACGTATTGGCAGCTGGCACAGCTCCGTCTCTGCGCAGGTGGTAGATTATGAAGATGAATAGGTCTATACTAGCGTGTCGAGAGAAGCTGGTCCGATTGCCAGCTCTCGACTTACAACGCTTCAGTAGACCCATTACGGCAGATCGTTTTCACGGGGTCTTATCGATTGAAACTTCAATAACAGATCTATTCTTCAATTATGGAAAAGCTAACAAATATTGAGCGACCTATAGCGACAGGTGTTCTGCTAAATATAGCGTCAAAAGAGTCTAAATATCAGTGGTAAAGACTTGAAATGTAACAACAGTCATCGAGAATCTATCGGACTGTGTTAGATTTAAAGTCTACACGGGTGATTAGACTTGAAACTGTGACTTGAGTTTCTGTTCCTTTATTCGAACAGAATTTTAAAACTTCCATATACATGTAAATTACACGTAGGCCTGCATATGTACACTAGCCTAATACTTCGGTTAATAATAGCACACTTCTAAGGTAGGCCTACACAATTGATTATAGCCTACTAATTTGCTGGCTCATCGACAATACAAGGATAATTCATTGTAAACTTTACAAATGCTATTTATCACCTTATTCCTAATCATTGTTAATCGTCGTCGTCGTTGTTATCACCATCACGATCATCTCCTGTTACTAATAGTAAAGCAGTAGTGGGTTAAAGCTCCTCTTAATATTCAGCTTGATTGAACAGGTTCTAATATTTTAGGTGATTGGAAGTTTAGACTCCAATTACGAAACTGCAGCAAGCTGTAAATTCCCTCAATGTTTGCTTTCCTTTTGGGACTGGTAGATGTGGCTATGGAACGTGTTATAGCAAAATAAAACTACGATAATTGTATTCAGCAGCATTGCTCAGTTAGTCTGGTGTAACCGGGACTGAAATCAGGCTGTATTATCTGCATAACAATGTCCAGCTTCTTTCTTTCCATGTCTGTTAAAGCACGCAGCATGTTCCTACAATCGGACGCATCCTCTACGACGTCATCTTCACGAAGGGCATGCAACTGTCGATATGGTTCAGGAAGATAGCGAGGTTGCTCAACTCTTTGCAGTGTTACTCTCTCCGCCGACTGTAGAAGTATTCTTTGTTTTTCATTGATTGTCAAGTTGATTCCTTTGACTTCTGTTGTGAGTTTCTTAGCTATAGCGAGGATGCTTAGGTAGGTGAATGCAGCCGCTGCATCATGCTGTTCATTTCGCCGATTAAACATCTCAATCAGTTTCCACATGAGAGCAATTCTAAAGTCGTCCGTAGCAAATGAGCTCACGATTTCGTTATTTATTTTGGCTTCATGTATTGCCATGTAGAGCAGAAAGTATTCATTCTGAATTATCATCTGATCCAACTCTGATAAATGCCGATCGACACATCCCTCAAGCTGCTTATACAGAATTCTCAGGATATAATGGAAGGATACGATTGGTTTTGTCTTAGATATGGTGCTGAGCCGAATTGATTCTCTATAACAGCTTTTAACTTTCTCAGCATCAACTTCGTTAAAATCCTTTCGTATCATCTCCTCTTCTTCAAGAAGTCCTATATTCTCGTATAATGAGTTACCAACAAACTCACGATCTGTTATGTCACTCCTAGGTTTCTGCTCCGCCTTGAGAAGGTATTCGCGGGCTTTCTCTACATTTCTTGCGCTTGAATAAGTACGTGCAATTTCCATGAAGTACAAAGTATTGGCTAATTCATCGTTCTCTTCATCCAGAAGACTTGCTTCTTCGAAACATTTTCTCGCCTTTAATAAAAATGGATTCTCTGCATTGCGCGCAATGGGATTTAGAATCTTCCGAAATGCTGCCTGCGGTAGTCTTTTGTAAGGTGGTGGAATAAGGTCAAAGTCCAGTGGATGGTCAGGAGGTTTAATCACCCGACATCCAAGAGGGTGAATAGGACGGGCAGCTCTTGTTAAATGATAGGAATCATCGGTAGTATTATCAGTTATCGGGGACTCCGTTAACAGCCACAAGGATCTGTACGTCAGACCCATATGATGATAAATAATATCACGTATGTCATCTATGTTATCTCCAATTAAGGCCCTTTCGAAGTATCTGATAGCTTCATGCAAATCCTGCTCAGAATTGGACCGCTGACGTAATTCTCTTCCGGTTCGCATTAAAATCCTGCAATTATCTGGGTCATATGCACTGGCATTGGCAAAGCAATCTGCCAAAGAGAGCTGTCCGTCATAGATGTCTTGTCTGAAACGATCCATGGGATAGTTTTGTTTGTAGTGTTCAAATGTGTTCGCCAGATTCACCCACGTTTGAGCTTTTAACTTGTTGACGATATGTTCGCTGCTGTCAACAGCCAAGACAAGTTCTTCCAGTCTTGATAACACTTCACCATGATGAAATCCATATTTTGCAAGTAATTCCTTATTTGCATTGGTCAACTTTGCATATGTACCAACAAGATCACATTTCCAGAAAGCAACCAACTTCTCCGGCAAAGAATCTACACATTCATTTTGGTTGATCAAGGTTTCCTCGGCTAAGACTTCTTCATACAACCGAATACAACGAATTAGGAAACCTTTTGTGACGGGCAAATCTGAATACATTGCTGCAATTTCTGCCTTTGCAATTAGCATCTGTTTTCCATTTTTAGACACTGTCTTTTCCAGCTCATCAAGAATCTCGTCAGCTCTCTCGTCAATGCAATCACCCGATTCTTCCGCCATTGCAATCATCAACTTAACTTTATTCCATAAAGCATTAAAATTATCTGGCATAGCCTAACACGAAGCACTTCCTCGTTTCTTAGCTTTGCTATATTGAACTGGCCCACAGTATAGTATAGCATTGTATCTAAATTAAAATCATAGGTATATTGCACATTCATTAGTTTCTCATCATCATGAATTTCTGGCGTTGGTTTAGGATTCTTTACGTCTGCCTGGAAATCTGATGCGGAAACCGTATCATCTGCGCAGTTTTCTAAATTCAAAACATCAGAGATCTTGTTTTCAGTCGAATTCTGAAGAATTTTATCATTTGAAGTTTCAGCGTCACTTGAATGTTCGCGTGTGTTGTCTGACTCTACCTCTTGTTCATTGTCTCCATTCTCAGTGTTTTCACAATTTTTAACGAATTTAAACACTGTGACGCCATCTTGTTCTTCCGTTATGATACGTTTCTCCGTCAACTTTTGCAAAAATTCGGAATGAAAAGGAAGATGTTCCGAGATTGCATTTAATCTCTTTACAGTGTCTTGCTTACGATCAACTTCTAAGCGCACTACAACAATTATACAGGATTGCAGTCCTTTATATCTAAATTGAAGAAAAAGATGAAAAGAAAATGAAGAAGACTTGGAACGAGCCTCAGGAGGTGATGGAGAAGAGTGAAAGTAAAAGTAAGAAAACGAAGGATGGGAAGAAACTCATAATCGTACTCGAAAGCAGCTGTAAAATTTTTTATATCTACTTAGAGGCTAAGCGGAGGATTCGAGCTTATTCGTGTGTGTGTGTGTGTGTGTGTGTGTGTGTGTGACACTGTGTGTGACTGTGTGAGTGTGAGAATGTGTGTGAGAGAGAGTGTGAGTGTGTGTGGATGTGTGTGTGTTTGTGTGTGTGTGTGTGTGTGTTTGTGTGTGTGTGTGTTTGTGTGTGTGTGAGTACGCATTGCGTCCGCTCTGTGAACGTCAGTATGTACACACAGCTTCTCTTCGAGACCGTCACCACAATCTCAAGGCCTGAGCATGCGTTCTCGGAATGCGAGCCCATTATAAATTATTTAAACTTTTATTACACCAAAGTTTGTTAAAATAAATGTAGTGGAGTATAGCTAACATAAATGTTTACTATGTTTTTGAATCTTAAGAAATTCCGATCGGTAGAATATTTTAAAATCGCGATTATGTTGAGCACTCGGATTGTCAGGGGCGGAGCTTCGGATCTCGCATTCTGAGAACTAAAACACACGTTTCCACCAATTTCCCACACGTATGTATTTTGGCATGTAACAATTTCACACTCGGCTAGTTTTGGGCTAGTTGCGCTGAATGCGATGGAAGGCCATAGCGACCGTATTAAACATGGACAGCGAAGTTAAGAGGTTGGCTATTATTTACTTAAATTCTTATTTAATTTATTTCTAGTTGTAAGATGTAAATATCCGGTCATGTCGAGAGCATTAACCAAGTTAATACGACATTTATTACCTAACAGTATCATAAATAGTAGGTATAATCGGAGGTTGGTAGACACGCAAACGACGACACGTGCGTACTGCATCTATAGGACAGGTCTCCACAATTCGACCCCGTGTCCACTGTCTGGTTTATAACGCGTTGTCGTGTTGTTGAATTTAACCGATAATGGCAGTGATCGACGCCCAATATAAAGTTCTGCCTATCTTTTGAGAGTAAACGTGTAGCTTAGCGTCGTAAATATTCGCAATTGCATGGGTTTCAGCGTTGTTCGAATACAAGTGGGATTGACTAAAACAATTCTTGCTAAATAGAAGTCGGATGGATGAAAATAATTTTTAGTTAAATAGAAGTGGGCCTGATGAAAAGAATCGGCATTCTATTAGTTTCATGGACCGCAACTTACCGATTCCTTATGGCGTCCGATCCCGGTCAGGCATTCGTGAGGGTCGGTTAGGCGTCGTGAGGGTCGGTTAGGGTCAGGTTAGGCGTCGTGAGGGTCGTTTAGGGTTAGGTTTAGGGTTAGTGTCGTCATTAGAAAAGATGGTACAAATTTTACATTCTGCGTAGCATGCCAAAATATACCGTGTAAGAACGGTTGAGAATCTCTGTGTGTCATTTATATCGACCAGTCAGGGCGCACTACAATGCTTAAATCTTTTAGTTCAAACGTTCATGGCAGAGATTAAAAGACCAATGTCCAGCTGGACTGAACGCAGAGAAAACTAATTAAGACTTACTCTATTGTAATATTTTAACATTAACGTTATCAGAACAGTTTATTATGACATTGTTGTTGCGTTAAATCATGTCTGTTTTGTGAGTGCTTATATTCTCATATGTGTTTATTGTTTGCGGTTATTTTCCAGCTTTCTTCCAATCTCTGGCTTCTACCAGCTGCAAACAACAGAGTCAGCCCTTGACCAGCACGCAGTCAAGTCATCACATTCGTGCCACACTACATCGGAGAACCGCGAGGCCAGCATACGAAACTACGTAGCAGGCATGTACAGCTTCTAACACTTTTATAGATCTGTAGCCCTTTCAGTCTTTTAGTTCATCTTTGTCAAAGAATTCATATGTAAGGTATCTGGTTTCAATAAAGATTGTTCCAAGACAACTGGCTGAACTGGTCAGGAACTGAGCTCAGATATAAAGTGGTTCTTCAGCTTTGAGAAAATTGGCCGCAAAATTTACTGTGTAGTATTAGACAATGATTACTGGTAAGCAGAGTAGCCGTTCCATAATTATAATATCTAAGACCCTAGGGAATGAATTACCTCGTGGCAACAAAAAATAATAGTAATGATAATTTCATTTTCATTAAACTGCCGTGTGTATGTAGTATTAGACAATGATTACTGGTAAGCACAGTAACCGTTCCATAATTATAATATCTAAGACCCTAGGGAATGAATTACCTCGTGGCAACAAAAAATAATAGTAATGATTATTTCATTTTCATTAAACTGCCGTGTGTATGTAGTATTAGACAATGATTACTGGTAAGCAGAGTAGCCGTTCCATAATTATAATATCTAAGACCCTAGGGAATGAATTACCTCGTGGCAACAAAAAATAATAGTAATGATTATTTCATTTTCATTAAACTGCCGTGTGTATGTAGTATTAGACAATGATTACTGGTAAGCAGAGTAGCCGTTCCATAATTATAATATCTAAGACCCTAGGGAATGAATTACCTCGTGGCAACAAAAAATAATAGTAATGATTATTTCATTTTCATTAAACTGCCGTGTGTATTTTAATTGTCTTTAATTGAATTTATTTTGTCTGTTTCAGAATTTGCTGCCAGCACAAAATCCAACCTGATCGTCGCACTTCCAGATTCGATGCCTGCTTTTAAAGAAACGTCAATTATCATCGAACAGGAGGAAGGAACGGAGAAACACACCCTCGTCTCATCAGCTGCTGAATCATCACTCAATTTTGTTCCATTCCCTGGATTCTACGAAGTGCAAGCAACAGCAACGGAGTCAGCCCTTCGGGATGCCATACTGGATGAAGAGCCATGCCTGACCTTTGACCTTGACCAGCACACAGTCAAGTCATCACATCCATGCCACACCACTCCCTTTGCACTGATAAATGCCAGCATTTCCACTTTGGTTACAGATGCAGAGAGCAACAACGGTCCACTCGACTCATCCGTCTCTATTCCTTCAAAGACTTCCGGACCATACAATCCTCTGGTCATATCCTGTGATTGGCAGGGGTCATCCGTGGGTCATTGTCAGAGTGGGTTCATGTCCAGAGGTCACTCGCTTGCCTTGGCAAATTGTGACGTTGAGCCAGTTCCAAGCTGGGGATTGAAAAAAAGAGACCATGGTATCAAGATTGAAACATCGACTCTTCCTAAACGAACCTTGCCATACAATAATCCAGAAATAAATTCGTTTGCTAGCAGAAACAGTCTCGGGAAATCAGGACAGCAAGAAACCAGTGTGCAAAACTACATGGCAGGTATGTACAGTTTCTATTATTTCTTGATCATAGCAAAGTGTCTGAATTAATGACACAAAACTTTTTTCCAAAAGGGGCTGAACTCTGGTCATGAACTCTGCCAATATTGGGTTTCATAAACAAGATTATTATATTAGTATTATTACTGTTAATGTTGATGTTATTGTTGTGTTATTGGTGTGGCCCAGTGGTTAGAGCACTTGGACTGTATTTTGAGGTTCACAAAACAAGATTACATCGAAGCAGATAATACTCAATAATAATGATCATTCATTCCATTATTATGTAGATTTATATAGCGCTGCTTCTAGGGTTCCCGACCCAAACTTGATTAAAAATGACGGTCTTAAGGCTTAAATAAAATGTATCAGAGTAAACCCTTGGCATAAGGCATAATGTTAATGGGAGCCCATTCCCTACCATGGTGATAATTATAAAAATAATAGTAATAATGATAATAATAATAATTAATAATAGCACTAATAATGATTATAATTAATAATAATATAATAATAATAATAATTGTAAATGATTATTTTGAGTAAACTCAACCGTTCTACAAGTACTTGAAGCACATGTAGCATGCACAAACAGCATGCAGTCTGTGTTCTTTGATGCTGTCAGAGACTGGATGTTGACACAAAGTATGAATGATGCGTAAGAGATGTAGTATAATAGTGACAGTATTTAGCATAACAGTGTTATTAGCAACAGTGCTTTGGATGTTTTTAACAGGAAAGCCATATGATCTGCACTTATCCGCAAACTGTCGATCCAGAGGACAGCAAATGTTGCTGGCATCATACATAAAACAAGGTTTGCCAGCACCTAATTTGGCAGTTGGTAAAGCATCTACCAAAACAAGTAAGAGACAGAGCAATGAGGATGACTTTGATGCCGTTAGTTCCAGCACAGCAGGCTTGTCCTGGAAGATGAAAAAGTGGCAACAAGGTATGCACTTAAAACAGCAGCAGTCTTGTTACCCAGAGTCCGAAGTGATGTCTGTGGAACTTCCGGTTTTAGTTACTAAGCCAATGCAGCAGTGCAGAGATATTCTGTTAAATGAGAAAGTGCAAGAACAAATCAATAACTTGGGGCCAGATGAGATTTTCAAAGAAATGACTGCTTCATCAACTGTCTACTGTGAATTGAAGCAAATATCTCATCCTCTTATTCCCAACATGCACACATTCGCAGCAGCTGGAATTACAAAAGAACTGGAAAAGGCGGTTGTTGGTGTGGAACCTCTTGAAGTAAACAGTTCATCAGTTGAGGTTTCAGTCATACAGCCGACAAAAGAACTGGAAAAGGCGCTTGTTGGTGTGGAACCTCTTGAAGTAAACAGTTCATCAGCTGAGGCTTCAGTCATACAGCCAACAAAAGAACTGGAAAAGGCGCTTGTTGGTGTGGAACCTCTTGAAGTAAACAGTTCATCAGCTGAGGCTTCAGTCATACAGCCAACAAAAGAACTGGAAAAGGCGCTTGTTGGTGTGGAACCTCTTGAAGTAAACAGTTCATCAGCTGAGGCTTCAGTCATACAGCCAACAAAAGAACTGGAAAAGGCGCTTGTTGGTGTGGAACCTCTTGAAGTAAACAGTTCATCAGCTGAGGCTTCAGTCATACAGCCAACAAAAGAACTGGAAAAGGCGCTTGTTGGTGTGGAACCTTTTGAAGTAAACAGTTCATCAGCTGAGGTTTCAGTCATACAGCCAACATTTCCAATGGAAGGATGGTTTATTAGGTATGTTTAATTTTTTTGCATGCATAAACTTTCTTATGATTGACACAGCCCACTTTGTAAATTATATATATGCAGAGGTTTGACAGGATTTGAACTTTACCTTCCATAGGATGACTTACAAGTTCTGTATGTCTGTCTGCTTTTTGGTCTTTCTCTTTCGTTCTTGCTGTTTGTATCTGACTTCGCTCTGTCCGTTTTTCTGTGCGAACTAGGTCATTGGGGATCGCAGAACTTGACACGTAATTTAATGGCTTCTATGCTGCTCGTATCATAATTACACAAACTATCATAATTTTGGTAGTCACTTCAAGTGAAATCATAGTCGAAATCATAATCTATTAGAGGAACAGTTTTGAAAATTCATAATTCAGAGATGGTTGCATGCCAGAAAATGATAACAATGCATGGAATGTAGATAATGATGATGGCACACTTATAAGTTTGGCAAAGTTATGGTACTGCTTACTGTGATAATAGTGCATGGAATTTATCATCAGGGTAATGCAAATGAGACCTAATAGGCAAATATGTGTTATGCTTATTATACAGTCCTGGCTTCCTGGATGATGGAATGACATTACCATGTATCTCTGAAACAACTGCTAACATTCATGGACTGACAGACCAGCCCATAATACAAAATCCAGTAATTCCACTGCAGAATTGGACAAGCAGCCTTGTGTTCAAATTAGATGAGATGAAAATTAATTCAGAAGTTGTGATACTCAAAACAAGTCAAGATATTTCAGAATTTCTTTCAAAAAAAATTGTACATCCAGAGTTTGCATTTGAGAGTGTCTGTGGTGGTACAGAGAGAATTTCATTCGATGACGTCCTGCAGCACAACACTGAACTACATTCCAATTATCCGACTGATTATTCACAATCGGAAATTCCAGTAAGTAAAGAATATTCACCAACTTCGGGGATCATTGTAATGTCCACCAAAAATGTCGTTCTGGGTGGAGAAGTTGCAAAACGGATCTGGGATAAGGTTAATTACTGTGTCTTCTGTGGTAAAGCATCAAAAGGTCTTGCTCGACATCTACAACAAGCGCACAAAACTGAAATTGAAGTACAGCAGGCAATGAGCTATCCAGTTAGATCTGTGGAACGCAGAAAGTTCTGGCAGAAATTGCTTCACAGAGGAAACTTCTTGTATAATCAAAAAGTTTACGAAACAGGAATTGGGCAACTTGTTGTTGCCAAACGAGACCCTTCTGGAAAGCCCAGTGATCCTAGCAAGTTTTTGCCGTGTGCAAATTGTCATGGGTTGTTCAGCCGGAAGCAACTCTACAAGCACAAGCGAAAATGTGTTGGCAGAGAAACTGGTGCAGCTGTGAAAACCACTTCAAGGAAAGAGATGCACCAGGCTGCTGGTGCCCGGATTCTGCCTGTACGGACCGATACATTATTAACACAAACATTCTGCGATAACATTTTAGCTCATCTAGAAAATGGAAAAGTGGCAATGGCTGTTCGAAATGATCCCACAATCTTAGAATTTGGTAAACGTTTGTACATAAAAGGACGTAAGGGGCTGTCCCATCATGGTCAACAGGAAATAAGATGTCGTTTGCGAGAACTTGGACGATTTCTAATCAAAGTTCGTACCATTGACCACGACATTCAGAACCTAAGTGAATGCATTCACGTTGGAAAATTTGAGGTGGTATGTGATGCAGTGAAGGCTCTTTCCGGACATGATAGTCAAACTGGCACATACAAGGTTCCATCATTAGCGCTGCGTCTGGGCCAGTCACTGACCAAATGTGCCCAGAATCTCCGTGGAAAGGCTGTGCGAGAAGAGTGCAGTTATTTAAGGAAGCAGTGCGATGACTTTCTAGACATTGCCAAAGAAGACTGGAACCTGCAAGTGTCAACACAAGCTAGACAAACTATTGATGAACGAAAATGGAATAATCCAAGGAAACTACCCTTAGCTGGTGATCTTAAACTACTTAACACATATCTAATCAGCAAAGTTGCCGAAGCAGAAAAAAGTCTGACTTCATCACCAAGTCCTGATAAGTGGAGATGTTTGGCATCATGTACGTTAGCCAGGATTGTTCTGTTCAACAGACGGAGAAGTGGAGAAGTTCAGCGAATGACTTTATGTGTGTATAAAAACATGGTGAAGTCAAATGCCAATGTCCAAGGTGAAGTATATGATTCACTTTCACCTGTAGAGAGAACTTTGTTGAACAGCTTTTACCACGTCATTATCCGTGGCAAAAGAAATCGAGGGGTTCCTGTTTTATTTACACCTGACATGCATAAATCTACAGAGCTTCTAATCAGGCTTCGAGGTGTTTGTGGAATTTCGTTGAACAATAACTATGTTTTTGCTCGTTCGGGAGACTCGGCAACCACATTAAGAGCCAGAGACATCTTGCAGGAGTTGGCTAAAGACTGTGGTGCTCAGAAACCTGAATTGATTACCTCAGTAGGTCTTCGCAAGCACGTTGCAACAATTTCTCAGCTCCTGAATCTTCATGGTCATGAATTGGACCTCCTGGCCAAGTTTATGGGCCACGATATTCGTGTGCATAGGGAATATTACAGGCTGCCAGAGGACACTATGATGGTGGCAAAACTCAGTAAAGTTTTGATGCTGATGGAACGTGGTGATGTGCAACGTTTCTATGGAAAGTCCTTGGATGAGATCAACATTGATGATGCTGATGAAGATGATACGGATACAGATGAAGCTAACAAGAGTGAAAACCACAGTGACGAGGAGGAGGAGAATGAAATCTATGGAGATGATGTTGACAAGTATCAAAATTACAACGCCGACGATGATATCGACCTGAGTGCTGACAGTCAAGATGATTCTGCCAAGATTCATAATGGTACAGTGCTTGGCTTCTTTTTTCATTTCAACTTAGAATGTTATTATTGTTGTTGTATTATTGTTGTGGTCGAGTGGTTAGAGTGCTCGGCCAGTAACACGGAGAGTACGGGTTCAAGCCTTGCCCAAGGCAGTTACTGTGTAGGAACCTTGAACAAGTCCTTCCCTCACAGTTGTTCAGCGCCATAGATATTCTGTCATGTTGTCATGTTTGCACTTCTGAACTTTGGAAGGAGAGCAATATCAAATGCAGTTGTACTGTACTGTTAATTACTGTCATTGCTAATACTATTTATTTGATTTAGGAAGGAAGGGAGAGAGAAATGGAATCAGAATGAGCTAGTTATGAAGGAAGGACGGAAGAGTATAGGTTGAATAACTGTTAGCTTTTATTCATGATGTACCATATTAATAATTATGTAGGCTTATTTTAAGTTTGTTAGTTAAGAAATAACATTTACCAAGTTTTGCATAATTAGCAGCAGTTACTGTGAGTGGCTCAGCTAGTTTTAATATAATTGTTGTTACTTGTTTAAACATGTTTCAGTAGGCCATAGCAAGCAACAGCGTAAGCTGCATCCAGGACAAAATCTACAAAGCAACGGCAGCGGTGTCATGGCTTTCAGTAAGACTTATGGTGGTTGTACCGCTAGCAAGTCTAAGTCACATTCTGAGACTGATAACTGTCACCAAAAGAAAATGCAGAATACCAACCGAGAGTACATGAAATGGTCTAATGCAGAAACAGAAGCAGTGAACAGACAATTGTCTACCTTCATAACGAAAATGCAGTGCCCTAGACAACTGGATTGCTTAAATGCAAAGGCTAAGGAACCAGCGCTTGCCAATCGCACATGGAAAAATATAAAATTTTACATAAATACACAGATCAACAAATATAAGTCTAAGATGTGCCATAGGCCTCAGAAGTCGTGAATTGTTGCATGTTCAAGATTTTGAGCTTTTTAATTGTGCATTTTTGTCACAATTGAACTGTTTTTACAGCCTTTGGTGTGAGCAACAGAGCTAATGAAAATTGCTTTTGATTAAATGCCTAGTTCATGGAGTACAAACAGGTTAATTATTGACCTTTCAGCCTGGCCGTTGTCTAGTTAATGTATTTTCGGTTTGCATAAATTACATTTAAGTATCGTCATAGCAGAATTCATATGATCAACAGAACAAAAGCATTGTTTATTCTAGTGGTTCAGTTTTGAATTTTCAAGCAGGTTATTCAAGTGCTAACTGATAACATAGGTCATTCATTATATTCCTACTGCAAAATTTATTAGCATTTGCATAAATGGTAGTATATTGCATGCAGCATAACGTGGAGTATCCAGGTTCAAGGCTCTCCTGAGATGGTCTCTGTAACATCGTTTGTTGAATCCAGTTTAAATCAAACTACCCTACTCTTACACACTCACTTTTTCAACTGTTTGATGGTCACATTTTTATTCTTATGGTTCAGTTCTGTCTTATTAAGGTTGTTCGAGTATAAACTGTGTTAATATAAGGTCACTGATCATATTCCAACTGCACAATTTGTTAGTATAAGTATAAAAGGTAGTTATTGCATGCAGTGTTAGTATAAGTATAAAAGGTAGTTATTGCATGCAGTGTAGCGTGCAGTATCCAGGTTCAAGTCTCTCCTGAGATGGTCTCTGTAACGTCTTTGAGCCTTTGATTGAGCTTGTTCTTAATTTTTCTTTGGAAAATTATTCTCTGTCTTCGAGAATTGTTGTCAAGTTGATGAATCTGGATTACAACCCTGCAAGCCCCGAACTTTGTCTAGTGTTGATCGCGGTGTTTAATTAATAAAGGGTTACATTACATCACAGTTCCATGCCTTGTTAGAATTGCTGCTAAAAAATTTGTTGTTTTAAAATCTTGTGTGTGTGTGTGTGCGCACACTTTACATCTGATCCGAGAACTTATCCTTGTAGACACAGCATCATTCTGAGTTCCAAAGTGGCACTCAGAATGATACTGTGAGCTCATATTATAAATAATTATAAATAATTTTGGTTATTCATTTTTGTAAAGAACATGTTTATGCTTTAGTGTGTACTTTCAGACCTTTTTTCTGGAGTAATTTTACCAGTAGGATTGTCATGTGTATAGAGCAACTGGTACTGTAGTTTTAAAAATCAGTTTGCAAGTTGTCTAATGTCAAATTACAATTGCAGTTAAATTTATGCATTATTGTAAAGAATGTTTATGCACTTTGGCATTTGGTTAAAACATGTTTAATGGCATATGTATTATGTCCTTATAATCATTATTGTAATCTTCCACTACATTTGTGAAGGTCTATGTGTGTCTATGCATGTATTACATCTGATCCGAGAGCTTATCTTGTACACACAGCATCATTCTGAGTGCCAAAGTTTCAGACCTGCTTGTTGAAGTAATTTCAATGGTTTGTGGGTGTGTGTGTGTGTGTGCATGCATTACATCTGGTCTGAGATCCTGGCCTTGTACACACTGCATCAATCTGAGTGCCAAGGTGGCACTCGGAATGATGCAGTGAGCTCATTATAAATAATTTTGTTGCAGTAATTTCACTGGCGTGTGTGTGCGCGTGTGTGTGTGCATGCATTACATCTGATCCGAGAGCCTGCCTTGTACACACTGCCTCAATCTGAGTGCCAATGTTGTTAAAACTCTTATGGCTACTAGTGTTGATTTTGATGTGTAATTAATAAATGGTTACTTTTCTCTACAGTTCCATGCATTAATGTTGTAGACCTCAATTACTGTTTCCAAATGCTGACTTTATGTTATGTGACATCTGTGGCAATTAAAATTCATTTTATTGATTCATTGTTTTGCTGTGTGTTGATTTTTATCACATATGCCTAGTACATGCACACCATTTAGGTGTGATGTCTGTAATTGTATCTGACATTTATAAAGAGCAATTTCAAGAAAGAACTCATCGGTGGCTCTCCCAACCCAAACCAGATGAATAATGTCGTTTTAAAATATTCATACAGAGGACTTATATAACGCCCTCCAAGATAACCTAATCAGTGGCACTCCCAGTCAAACTCCAGCGAGAGAGGAGTTTTCAGATTCTTGTAAAATGTGTATGCAGAGTCTCTAGCTAAAAGAACATGCAGATCTGAAGGAAGATTATTCCACGTGGTCAACCCTACCACTGAAGAAGAGTTTTCAGATTCTTGTAAAATGTGTAAGCAGAGTCTCTAGCGAAAAGAACATGCAGATCTGAAGGAAGATTATTCCACGTGGTCACTGGTCAGCCCTACCACTGAAAGGCACAGCGTTGCATCATGTTCATAGCCTATATGCAAGATATTCCTAAATCAGATCTATGTTGCCTCAAACGCTCGATCCAGCTAGCTGATACATAAGTTTTCATTGTTGTAACTCACTTCTTATTGGTATTACTGAAGGAGATCTTCGTGAACTACAAATTGTTCAGAATTCTCTTGCCAGAGCCGAAACAAAGAGCACTAAATACCAACGTATAAATACTAAGACATTCACTCTACTGGCTTAATTTGCCATTGAGCACAGAATCTATTAAAAAATCTTATAGTAGCGGGGGCTGACAGAGATAGGCTAGTGATTAAGTTTACTGGCGTTGTGAGTGTCGGTTAGGGTTAGGGTTAGTGTCATCATTAGAAAAGCTGGTACCGTCCGGCATCCGTGCCGAATGCCCACAGATACTGTATAAATCCGTCAGCCCCGATACTATAAGTTTGCCAAAGTTTGGAAATATGACTGCCCAGAACTGGGTTCGTTTTACCAATTCTTTAATGTCACTTAGATCTAAACTTTCTTCAAGTTTGCTTATCAATCGCAGCCCGACTTCTGGTTTTTACCGACTGGAATGCGACCCAGAATGACTGCGCTATATAAGCGTCATTAGATTGGATTTGTACATGAACAAATAATAGACCTAACTAATCATTTTTGTTTGATGTTATTATATTATTAATATGATTTTTTCGTGCAGGCAAACTTTATTAAATGCAGGCTTAAATAATATTTAATTATTATCATTAGCATTATTTACGCTAATAATATTTCGATGTCGGCTTGGCTATACGGAGTTGGCTATAGCCTAGGAGTGTGAATTTGCCTGCAGCGCGTCCGAGAACCTCAAACACACGTACGTTGCTATGCGTGCTTCTAATTTTCTTATTTTAAAATGTACGCCCTTTATGCAGAAAGCGAGAACGCTCTCGGAACGACGATCTCGGATATGATGCAACGTATATTATTGGTTATAATTAAAATTGGGGGCGGTGTATCTTTTCCAACAACCTCCAGTGATTGGCTACTCATCCTGACGAACATTTTGATATAAAACTTTTGATGGTAGCTATAGGCTAAAGGCACGTTCTCAGTCTGGATACAGAAGGTCATGCTCTCGGATGTGCATTAGAGGCATGTATGTGGACAATTCCCCCCAGTTTCCCCCTGCCAATTCCTCCCCCCGGGCGTTTCAATAGGACAATTCCACCCGGATAATTCCCCCACATTAAAATCAATTAAAATCTCAGATATAGCTAATATTTATATTAAGTATTATACATTATTAATAATATATAAAAATATATCATAATTATAATCATAATTATGAATATATATATTATAATTAATATAATTATAATTGTTAATTATAACTATTAATTATAACTATAATATAATTAATTATAACTATAATATAAAATTAATTATAATAATATTTATTAATTAATATAGTAATATATATTATAAATATTATATATTATTAATAATATATCATAATATATCATAATTATAATTATAATTATTAATATATAATATTATAATTAATATAATTATAATTGTTAATTATAATTATTAATTATAACTATAATATAATTAATTATAACTATAATATAATTAATTATAATAATATTTATTAATTAATATAGTAATATAATTATTAAAATAATATATAATATGTAATAATAATTAATATCACTAATAAATATATTAATTATTTATTATAATTATATGTATAATATATTGAATTATATATTATATATTATATTATTTATATTTATATTAATATAATTAATTATATTAATTTAATTATATATTATATAATTTATATGCACAAATATAATTATATAATAATATAAAATATATGTAATTATTTTATAATAATTATTATATATATGTAGGGGGAATTATCCGGGGGAATTGTCCTATTGAAACGCCGGGGGAGAATGTCCGGGGAATTGTCCGGGGAATTGTCCGGGGAATTGTCCTAGACTCATTGTAAGTTTACAACTGAAAGAAGCATAATCCCGCTAAGTAGGGGCACCAAATTACAGATTAAATTAGCTGAATAATGGTGGCCTTGAAAGATAGATGACTAGAAGGCAGGAGGTTTCGGTCAAATCGATACATAAATTCCCCTATTTGAAGAATCCCAATCTGGTCAATTTTTAAAATCTTAAGGGTTTTGAATAAGTGAGCACTGAGCAGTGTAAGAGCCTTATGGAGCCTCTGCAACCAGACGGACAGCTCTCTGTGCAGAACATTAAATGTGTGTAATCTCGTAGCATTATATAGAACCCCATACTATATTACACTAAGAGAGGTATGGTTGTATTAACGAATTGTACAGTTTAACCCTAATGTTAGAGAGCAAAATGTATGCAGTCCGTGCTATTACTCCAATATGTTTTGTTATTTTTGATGCAATGTAGGCTATAATGTTCTTTCCATGATTCCTCTTATCTACTACCCCAAGCGTTGTAGATATGTCCCAAGCTGCTGATTCTGGCTTATTTCGGGCTATTTGTGGCGAATCATGTCATGTTCTCCGAGGAATTTTCCAGCCTACACAGCAAATAAAATATAACTTACGACCCAGAATTCATAATTTTAATCTCCCAATCAATGATAAATGTAATTATATACCACGTATCTTGTTTAAAGATACATATTAATTAATTGTCCTATAATTATAATTACTTGTATATTTGTCTAGAATTATTAACGTTAGCCTGACTGTTTTAGCTAATTGTGTTACTTGTAACCTGTTGCGTTTTGTCAACTGGATTATTTTGAAATTAAACAAATATGATGATGATGAAATGACAATCAACGTAGACTCCTAAGAATTTAGTACATTCAACAGCTGTAGAGAAGTACTATTAATTTTTGGCTCGAATTGTTCCAGTGGGATATTTTTCCTATGTGATTTAAACAAGATATAATTAGTTTTCTCCAAGTTTAATGACAATCTATTGGCTCGAAACCATTCGGCAACAGCTCCACGTTTACCATTTGAAAAAGGGTGTTCATGCAAGTGTGGGAATAAAAAACGTTCGTATCATCTGCAAACAAGATGAAGAACGGACGATTTGAAACGTTCGGGAGTTCATTTATATAGAGGAGGAACAACAGCGGTCCTAGATTTGAACCTTGAGGAACTCCATATAGAATACTTTTTAAAGTGGAGCGTTTGCCGTTATTTTCGACATATTGTTGGAGTCTTTCCAAATAGCTGGCAAACCAACTGAGCTGCATAGCCTACTACGTATATCATTATTCTCCAATTTATTCAATAGGATTTTATGATGTAGGCTACAGTGTCGAATGCTTTTGCCAGATCGAAAATAATGCCTAGGGAATATTCATTATTTTCTATTGCATTCGAGATTCTATCTTGCATAGATAACAACGACATAACCTAGGGCCTATAATATAGGAACATTGGGGAGTGACCTGATTGAAAGCCACGCTGCGAGGGAAAGAGGATGTCGGTTTTCGTAACAAAGTCATACAGTCTATTGTACATTATTTTTTCAAATATTTTTGAGAAATAAGGAAGGATATAAATCGGACGATCTATAACCATTAAATACAGAAGGTGAGAGACAGACAGACAGACAGACACACAGAGTAAGATTTGAATTAGAGATTACCTTCGTCTTCATGGTAATTTTCGTCGGTTGACATCGTAATGATTTCTGTGACTTTTCTTTCGGCAGCCATTTTCTCGTCTGTAGAAGCCCTTCACACAATGTAATATATACAGTACATCAGCGTTACCTACGGATTATAAGAACTTTGAATTGCCCTAAATAAAATAGTGCTCGATTGAATTATACCAGCATAAGAGACTCATCCAGTCAGCCAACTACATATATGCCTCCATTATAGTGAATGGCGCAGTATAACGATAACATCCTCTTCAATGTTTTCTGCTTAGTCAGATGGTATTTGCGTTCCTCTTACAGACACGTTATAGTTTACTCGGCCGACTCTCGACTCTTGGCTGACCGCCAACAACCATCAGTGACGCAATGCTAACTAGCTGTGGCGAATGAGCGCGGTTTTCAGGGCCACTGCTTAATATTAATTAAGTCAATATTAATATTAATGTAATATGTTAATGATAATTTTTTAGTCGGTCTTCAACCCTTGAACCGTAATATATAACTTATTCGTGTACATTCAGGTATCTTAAGACCTCCCACCGAAAGTTCATGACCTCTGAGTTTGAATGGAACTTCTGAGGTAAACCTAGTTGCGGGTAACTGTTATAATCGGAATCTTGGAGTGGCGCTATATAAATGTTCAATTCTAATGACAAAGTTTGTTATGTAGGGCCTATCTTCATCTTTTAACAGAATACCAATAACAGGTTTACTGAATATATTGTGGCGAATTTCGCCTTTGTTGATTTGGCGCAAATTTTGGGTTGCTAAATGAATTAGTTGGTATTGTAACGTCAACGAATTGCTCCGGAACGATTTAGTAGAATCGATGGATAAAATTACGTTGCGGCAGCGTAGAAATTGCTCGGGTGAAAATTTGTGGGTGAACTTCGCCACGCTTTTAACATTGTATATCGCCGATGAAAATTGGAGGAATTGCACCGAAAATTTGTATACTCAGAGACACTCGGGGAAATTTTTAGTTGCACCGCTGTTTTACGTCCACTCCATTTCCTAGTTTTTGCACCGGCCAGCAGGGTATATATGGCCTGTAATGACACATAGGAGACTGTTAGGAGTACTGTTCAGCAGTTCAGTTCGGAAGTCTGTACAGTAGTTCAGTTGAGTATAGTTCGGAAGTTCCGAAGAGGAATTCAGAGAGTTGCTGTTGTAGTGTCGTATTAATAAGTAGGAATATATTATGAAGTGCTGAGCTACGGTGTTGTTGGTGAACGACCTTAGTGCATTTGTGTTCCAATATATAAGTCAGACTCTGTGCCAGTTAGTGGCCGTTTTCATCACATGTCCGTCGTGTAAAGTGATTGTATTTGAAACGGTGGAACTCTGTCGGTGTTGAAATAAACGTTAAGTCGGAAGTGTTGTGCTTCACGTCTTTTGGAATCACGGGAGTCGAATCAACGTGTGGGCCTACTTGGGTTTCGAACTTTGGGACAGCGGAGATGGTCTCCTGGTAGGAACGTCTCTTCTTGGCGGATCCCAAGATACGCGGACAATACAAACCCACCATGAGCGGGATTGGTGGGACGTCACAATATGTACTACTCAGATCCAACGGTCTTTGCAGCAAGTTAAAGAGAAGAATTCCCCAGCTTTAACCAACGCAAGGACGAAAATTACTACAAAATGGCCAAGAAATACGCGTGCGAAGAGATAGGCCTACCTCACTTTGAAATGTAGGCTTGGAATCTAACAGGCATAGGCAGTTGCGCACAGTCCACGTGAAGAGATGTCCTTTTGTTGCTGACAGGGAGAGTTTTTAACATGTAGCTTTCCCTATGTGGTTAGGTGCCTTGTGTAGAGCTGTGTCGTCCAGAATTGACTTACTTTGAGGCGTTGTTTAATTTGCGTTTGATAACAACACAACACAGCCCTTGAAGTTGGCTCGTAGCTTTGTCAAGAGCGAGCTATATCAAGTCACCCAATTAGAACCTTAGACTATTTTCATGACACTGTGTCTCAATTGCATTGAAGACGGCTAACTTTTACAACTTGCATAAGAATACATAGCGTATAGAGAGTAGAGGTGGAGAGTTGAGAGAGAGAGAGACAGACAGACAGAGAGAGAGACAGACAGACAGACAGACAGACATACATACAGAGAGACAGACAGAGAAAGAGAAAGAGAGAGACAGAGAGAGACAGACACACAGACAGACAGACAGACAGACAGACAGACATACAGAGAGACAGACAGAGAAAGAGAAAGAAAGAGAGAGAGAGCGAGAGAGAGAGAGAGAGAGAGAGAGAGAGAGAACTGAATAAGACTGAATAAGACTGAATAAGAAGACTAAGATGTGGATAATTAGCATATGGCTTTACCCATGACCACGACTGACATAGTTCTAAATTGACTTAAATAGCACAATTTGTAACTAAGTTACAGGGGATACTTTTTGAAGGGGGGATGATTTCGTGCGACTCATGGGAGATACTTTTGCACGAGGTGAGTGTCCCTTCCGCTCAGATTCATCCGGCCGGATACTTCATTTCGCTAAACGGATATAATTTTAGCCTATTTTTAGGAGAGGATACTCTATTTCGTGACATCAGCAATGGACAATTCCCAAGGTCCCGGATACCGGGTTAGTGAATTTACTGTTTAGTTCCCATTTAGGGCTAGTACCAAACGTTACTACTTGCGGAGAAAGACACTTGCATGCCGACAATTTGTCCAGGGTGGTTACATCTAATCGACCCACAACCACATGATCTTTGACCAACCATCGAAAGACCATGATGTGGCAAACAGTGATCGAACATTTACTGTTTAGTTTTAGTTTTTGATTTCAGTTTAGTCGCTATTACCTAAATGAATCAATAGTTTAGGCCTATTTAATGGCGACTTGTACAGCGCCATCTTCATTCAGGTTTTCAGTTCTGCTTACGTAGATTTAAGAAACTTTTCGGCTGTCGCTTTACGTTCAAGTAGCAATTCAAAAATGGTCGTGTTTACGATTAAAATTAGTGTTTTACTGTGCAGCTTTCTTCTTTGTAATAGGCATGGCTTCATAGATGGCGTCATTGGGATGGACGGCGATCCAGAAAGGATTTGCCTCTGAGCTCAACTACAAATCAACGACTAAGTCAATAATTTTTGTGCTAAATGTTGGGCCTGTATTATTTGTTGCACAGTAGTACATTCCTTTAGCTTAAAACACAATTGATGAAAATAGGTCTAGGGCTAATGCTCGCCGACGAAGGCAGTCTTAGCAAGGCTGAGAAAATTGCATTGGTTGAATTCTCGAAACATGGAGATAATTGCATTGGTTATAAAATCGAAAATCTTTCAGCAGTCTATTTAAATCATCCAGGTAAACACAGTGTCCATCATAAGTAGACTTTACTGTCAAATAATGCACTTGAGAAATGAATTAGGCCTATTAACTAACTCGCATAAACAAATCCAAAGCGTCATTAAGCCTAATTTGAAACGCATGATGAACAGTATCAATTGCTTTAAGAATGTTCTAGAGCCGTGATTTTAACGCAAAAGTTAGTGAAATGGATCTCGAACGACACTTAGGAAATCCATACACAGAAAAGCATACAAAAGCGGTAAGACTATACATGTAACTCAAAAATAATCGATGATCAATCTACTAAAAGATTTGTCTTTCAAGATCTTATCCCGTCTTTATTGTATGTGTTATTTTTTTCAAAACTGCGTCAAAGCATCATTGAAAGAGCAAAAATTGAAAGAGTTGAAAGAGTTCTGTGTTAAGCCTCAACACGTTGAAACATTGCTGTCATGGAAATGATTTCAGGCTGATCAAACCGGCTGCTTTCAATATTCTACAACTCAAAACATCTACGTGAGTCCAGTTTAAACACCGAATCTGCACATAAATAATGAATTCAACTGGAGGCAGACGAACGACGAACGGTCGCATTTTGCTTCTTGGAAACCATTTTGCTTCGTTTTGAACACCGATCGTCATGGTTTTTAACGTTTTTACTTGCAAGAGCAAAAATCCGAACACAGTTTGAATGTAGTTGTCGAACAGTGGCATAAATTTGCTCGACAGGACAACGGAACACCAAGCATTATATGTTGGGGCCGCAGTAAATATCGCATTCACACCTTCCACACATTGCATTGCCTCATTGCATAGATTCAGAGCACGCGAATAATCGTGAAGAAACGCATAGTAAAAATTTGCTCTGTAGGCAACGACAATGAAATATGTCACCTTCGGAAACATTTTGTCTAGCATATGAAACAATATGTGTTCTAGAAAATATGAGCTCGAATCATGTTTGAGTGGCATACACATCACTTTGTCTTCAACTGTGTTGTGGTTACCAACGCTTGGCTCCCTTTTCCAAATGATCAGAAATTGGCTGTTCCTGTTTGAGTCGTCTTCACACTGCTTCCTTGTGTCTGTCTTTATACATTTGCTTATAAAGCTTTCCAATGAAGAGTTTTCTTTACGTTGTTTGAATAGCATATTCTTTAAGATGTCTTCAAAAGTATCGCTTAATGTAAGAAGGTGATGTATTTCGCGACAACTGGCGTCATCATTCGTTGTAGCTTTCTCGAAATGTTCCATAGTCTGCCTAACCTCCACACAATCAATGTAATTAACTGCACTGTGTCCCGAATTTGCCAGTTGAAGATGAGCCTCAATAGCAGAATATTGTACTTGTGAGAACAATAGCAGTTAAATATAAGTTCGGCAAACTCAGCTGAGACAAAATTACTACATGCAGAAGATTTATTAAAGTTTTTCTTGGTTGATTGAATGCGCCAACGATTGATAAAGAGAATATGTCTTGTAAATGCCATCTGACCAAGAGATAACAGCTTTCGATTTAGTTTCACAGGCAGTATGTTGTCCCTGCCAACCATGGGCCAACCAGCCAAGCATTCAGAAATACTACTTTCATTCAGATTTAGCAACATACAAATTTCTTCTTCAAAATGGTAGTCCGTAAATTGATCCATCATGTTGTTGGCGGGAATGAAGTAATTTGGACATTTCTTCTCGATTAACCACTCGATCATTTCGCACAACAATTCACGAACACATTTTGCTATTCTGGATTCATTCCAAAATTTCGATGATCTGTTCTCACAAGCCCACAACATCAGAGTCTTGAAGTAGTAAGTGCACAGAGGACTCTTACGGCCATTTGCGGAGCACTGCTTGACCATTTTGCTTTTTATCAAACGAAGGATATGATAAATATACTTCTGTACGGGGGACCAAGTATGAATCAAAGTTATTTCTGCCAGTGAAGAAGAAAATCTAAACACTGTTTTGTCTGAACGATTAAAAAAATGTGGCTTTGGAACCAGGTGACATCCTTCGCTCACAATCCTATTAATGTCTGCCTGTGATGGCCAAAATTGGGGCCGAGTCCTGGTTACCCATTCAGCGCTTTCTCTTGGCCAGGATTTGCATGGTATACTTGACACCATGTCATTTTCTAAGCCTTGGAAATCTCTCTTCTTTGGTGTGTGACCGTTGGAGTCTCTAAAATATTCTTTTACCTATTCGGAGGTAAATATTGACGACGTATTTGCCGGTCCATTGATTGGCCAGTCTGTGCTAATAAATTCGTCTGTGGTTAGGAAACGCCTTCCGACCAACTGCCTGTCATACTCTGAATATAGAGTTGGAGCAGCAAAGCGCAGTCTGGCGAATCCCGGATGTACATCTGTCGTTTCTATGATGTAAGCAGTTCTTCGAAAATCAACAGGAATTTCTTCCGTGGACGAAACTGCAATGTGATGAGACAGGATGCGCATTAAGTCGAAGTCAGAAAAATTTCCGCTGACGTACTGAAAAGGTAGTTCAGTACGCTACCAGTAACTAAGGTTGTATGGCCAGGTGCATTTTGCTGTAACACCTGATGTAAAAAATCGTTGAACTCCCTTGATTTATTCATGTCTTAAGAAAAGAAGAATCTGAAAAGGTAACATGTTCAGTCAAATATTTAGCCTTCGATAGCTTTCGATAGTCCTATCGCCGATGGGCCCTATGATCGATAGAACCTAGGCCCTACAGGCGTACATGTATATGACCGATAGGACCTATAACCGAAAGGTTCTATGACCCATATGACCTATGACCGGCAGGCCCTATGACCGATAGTCCTATGACCAATAGGCCCTATGACCAATGGTCCATATGACCGATCATCCAATGACCAATCATTCTATGACCAATCGTCCTATGACCAATCGTCCGTATACCGTTTCGAGGACCTCCCCGTCTCCTGTCAACGAGGGGTTTAATAGGTTTGGTAACATTCTCTTCTGGGTTTGCAGCAACGTTTATCACTCGCTTTACCATGATCAACCATGGCATCTTGAGTTCGGTTACGCTGTACGATATAGGGCCTAGCCAAAGCGGACATGACTAAAAATATCGCCAAAGAAAATATTACTAGAAATATAGCAGAGGACATGACTAGAGATATAGCCAAAGAGGACATGACTATAAATATAGCCAAAGAAACTATGACTAAAAATATAGCCAAATAGGACATGACTAGAAATATAGCCAAAGAAACCATGACTATTATATATATAGCCAAAGAGGACATGACTAGAAATATAGCCAAAGAGGAAATGACTTGAAATATAGCCAAAGAGGACATGACTAGAAATATAGCCAAAGAGGACAGTTCGGCCCTGATCGTGCACTTCTTGTATAATAGAAGGGAACTCTCGGAGACAATCAAAACTGGTGAGATATTGGCATGCAGTAAACTTAACAGACTCAACTGTGCCAACGGCTGTTTTTTTCAATGTGCTTTGTTATTTTTGCCGGCTTTACAACGTCTCTCTTTCTTTCTAGGTGTCATTATATAGAAATATTTCTATGTGTCATGCACTTAATAAAAGCGTTTCAAATAGCCGTGCTGCTGATGCAATATTTTCATAATACGAGACCGAGGAATAATACATTTAAAAGATTGAATGTTGTTACAGCTTAAACAATTATACACTGTGTCCGGATGAAAAGTAGAACACAACAAAAAGTGTCATAACTCGGTCAAAACTATCAGTATTTACCTGAAATTTTAAACACAACAACAGTGACCATATCTACACGAGATCCTAAAGCCGTTTGGAAATGTTCGTGAATTTATCATATTTATGAGCGTTTACAATGGAGCACTGACAAATTAAAGTTTCCAACATGGGCCCTTACTTACGCAGACGCTGTGACGTCGTCATCGATGAAATACGTCACTTGTTTTGGTCTAAGCACAACAAAAATGGTCTCAGTCGGTGTGTCAACCCTGGGGTGCACTCATTTGATCTTTGTTGAGCCGGGTGTGAAGGTAAATGGAGCGTACTATCGCGATGTGCTGCTCACTCAACATCTGCTACCTGCTATCAAGCAGGTTTCTGGCGGCTACTTCACATTCCAACAAGACAGTGCCCCTGCGCATCGAGCACGTGAGACCATTGCTCTGCTGTCCCGGGAGACACCCGACTTCATATCACCGCAGATGTGGCCACCCAACAGTCCAGACCTCAATCCAGTTGACTACCAAATCTGGAGTGTACTGCAGGAGCGCGTTTATCGTTCCCGTATTCGTGACGTCGATCATCTAAGGGCGCGTCTGGTTGAGGAGTGGCAGCTGTTTGACCACGCGATCATCGACCGGGCCATCAAACAGTGGCGTCCACGTCTACGGTCATGTGTCCGTGAACGAGGAGGACATTTTGAACACCAGCTGTAGCTGAACTTCACTTTCTTATGTAATATGTAAGGGCCCATGTTGGAAACTTTAATTTGTCAGTGCTCCATTGCAAACGCTCATAAATATGATAAATTCACGAACATTTCCAAACGGCTTTAGGATCTCGTGTAGATATGGTCACTGTTGTTGTGTTTAAAATTTCAGGTAAATACTGATAGTTTTGACCGAGTTATGACACTTTTTGTTGTGTTCTACTTTTCATCCGGACACAGTGTAGTAATGGTAATTTATTCTTTATTTTCAAAGTGAATATAATAATTAAAAACAGGGTATACAGATCACTCTAAAATAGCTACCCCTCATCATCAGAATTTATGCATTTTAAGCATCAAGGTAAATTGTATTCCTAAAGCTGAAAGCACCCATTCTTCAAAGCCTTTGGAAGCTGAGTGAGAAATAATTTGACGGTAATGAGGGTAATGCCTTTACTTTGCAACATCACGATCTGACATTGGATGATCTTGAAAACTGGACAGTTTACTCTTGGTAGGACCCTATTGTAAAGTTGTGCAGTGGCTATTCCACGTCGGTTCTAAACAGTCTTTTGTGGAGTGTATCTGCTGACGGAATTATGTTGTGGTTGATACCATGGATTGACAACGAACAGTTTCGCCTGAAACACGAGACTATAATCCCTCATTCACTTTATCACGAATAATTTGTTTCCTTTTGTCCTATTGTAACTGTAACTATATTTAGGCATTTATGAAGCGCCACTTCAAAGAAAGTAATCAGAGACGCTAAAATGATGTTAGTTATTAACCGGATAAAACGATTTTAAGAGAAGAATTACTATTCAGATAATTTCAGGTAGAAATATCACCAGCAGGCCTATCACTAGGGCGAGTCCAATTAAAATGTTTCCATTTGGAACTTGCTTCTACTATCGTAATGGTAACTCAACATTAATATAGAGCCGCTCAAGGTGCAACACAAATCAGAGGCACTTTACGCGTTAGTTTAATTATTATTATGACATTAAATGTCATTGAAAGCGAGACCATTACATCAGTAAGCAAGCCAATGCACAGTAAACTAGAAGAGTCAGCTGTGGCTTGCCCACGCACACACGTGGAGCCAACCAACTGATTCCTGCCGACATTTGAAAGATGCTAGGTGGGTGGATAGTGTGGAGCGACAACAAGTGATAGCGCTCGCAGCACACGACAACGCTGACACAGCTCGGGCTAATAATCGTCGAGGTGCCAGTTGTCTTATTCGTCGCCTATCTGTCCTTTGGTTGAAGCGCCCTCTGCAGTGACTAACGGTCGAGGTCACTCCAATGTTATCGACTTCCGCCGAGACGCAAACACCCGACAGCATGCGACGCACACAGTCCTTATTTTCCATATTCCATCACCATCAGAGTTTATTTGCTTCTAATATTGTAGTTGGAATTTGAACATTGACATACAGCCGCTCAAAAAACAAATCAGATACACTTTCTGCTTTAGACTATATGACATTAAACTAAAATATTACAATACAATACAATACAACACATCACAATACAACTTGGGCGCGGTGGTTTAGGGGTATGTTCGGTGCCTTGCAGCTGGAGGGTTGCGGGTTCGAATCCACCTCAAAGTCGCCGCGTAGGGACCCTGGGCAAGTCCTTCACTCGCAATTGCTCATGCGCTTCGGCGTGAAACTCCGATTCAGCGTTCGCGCAGTAGTCGGGAGCACCTCTGAATGGGAAATCTGGTAGTGGCGCTAAAACAAGTGTTCAAATACAATACAATACAATACAATACAATACAATACATCAGTTAGCAAGACAATGCACAGTTAACTAGAAGAGTCAACAGTGGCTTGCCCACGCACACACATGGAGCCAACCAACAGATTCCTCCAGACAGTTGAAGGATGCTAGGTGCGTGGTCAGTGTGGAGAGACAGCAAGTGATAGCGATCGCAGCACACGACAACGCTGACACAGGTCCGGTTAATAATCGTCGAGGAGCCAGTTGTCTTATTCGTCGCCTATCTGTCCTTTGGTTGAAGCGCCCTGTGCAGTGACTAACGGTAGAGGTCACTCCAATGTTATCGCCTTCCGCCGAAACGAAAACACCCGACAGCATGCGACGGATACGATCTTTATTTTCCATATTCCATCACCAATCAGAAGGATGGGCCTGAAGCAGTCACGTAGATCAAGTCTAGAGGCGAACAAGACATGCGTTCTAAACATTATAAAATCCGGGTGTAACGAAAACCTAAAGATAAAGGAAATAGTACAAAAAATACAAAAGAACTGGATTAGGTCCCCTTTTATTGGCATGGATAAATATGCCACTGTGCCACATACATTTTCGCTTTTATTATCACCAGGAATGCTGAATTCATTCGGTTACGATGACACCATTCCACATGATTATCTTTTTTAGCTTAGTAGTATTTGACTCTGACAGACGCCACATAAATTTTCTCAGTGAATGAATAACTGAAAGAGTGAGAATAGCAGTTTTGGCGAGCAAGACGCTTCATGAATTGAATATTTTTAAGTTGCATATCAATACAACTCATGCAAGCTGAATGAATGTATTTTTAACTTTGTAAGTTTTTGCTTAAATATTGTTGAACTCTGCCGCTGAAGTCTACCCTTATATAGTATCCCATACATAGGGGTTATGCTTCTTTAGTTGTAATCTTACAACTATAAAAATTTCTCAACTTATGCAAGCTGAATCTAATGTAATGTAGATCTTTGAAAATTTCTCAGCGCCCCAAAAGGAGACCAGCTTATTTCACTGGAGCTACATCCAATGAAGTCCGCAATAGCCAGGCTTCTCCGTTCATTCCTGTACCAGGTGGTCAAAATCCTGGGAGGACAAGGCGAATGGTACTTAACGCATAGTATTCTGGTTGATTGCAAATGCGTCTGACTTCGAACGTGGCGACAGTATTTGAAAGAGTGATGCTTCATAAGAAACTGACATTTTCCACGTCATAGAGGAATATCTAGGCCTATCATTTCGAAGGTATGCTGTAGGCAATTGCAAGCCTCTTTAAAAATTATGTCCTTTTACATGTAGGACTCCGGTTCCTTCATTATATTGCGCTTGATGCACTAATATCCCAACCGCGAGAGTATAGCAACTAACAATTTCATGTGACTACCGAAGATTTGAATCCCAGACTCATGCTCAGCTGGCTAGCACGACTTTACTTCTTAAAACATTTTCACTTCATGCTTTGCACTTTTTCGATTGCAGTGTACACCATCAGTTCGGTCTGGAAGTTCGATCTATATCTTTGCTCTCCGCGTGATGTGGTCAAGGTAAAGGACCTAATATATGTACTATGTAAAATCGACAATGAAGGAATTCAAGGAGAGATGCTACATACTATCCTAGCTTACGAGGACAACATTCCGCACGATCTTCTAATGATAACTATTACTGAAGAGATAGCATATCCAATAAACATGGTTGGCATTGAAAACACGAACCTTTTATACGTTCATGACTGGAGGTGCAAATGCTTCTGGAAGATTGACACGGTAAGCAATAAAGTTGAGAAATGGTTGTCGAAATTAGGATATGCGCTTTTGTCAGTAGCCAATGATGATCATGTACTGCTGCTGGTCTATGAAGACCCGATGCATCTCGAAATTTACGATCAAGATGCGAACCTTGTAAGAAGTGTTTCCTTTCTCAACGACTTTAAAAGTCCACTCCATGCCATTCAGAAACCGAATGGAGAATTCATCGTCAGCCACTACTTAGAAGAGAACTATGAAATGTGTATAAGTTTCTTAAGTGCTGATGGGCAAATTATCAGTCAGCTTAGGCTCAAGGAAGCAGTCAGTTTCTATATTAAGGAAAAGCTTTCCGATACAATGTACGGCTATTATGATACTTTTGCAACTGAAATGTTCAGTGGGAACGTATACTTTCGTGACCGGAAAACTTGGAACCTAGCTGATCTTAGTCTCACCATCAGCAACGACTCAGAAGGGAGCTATATGAAGATTTTGAGTATCAAAACCACTGATGGGCGTATTTTCGAGGGGCGTAGACACGCTATACAGAAAATTAGTGTGTGGCTATCTTGGGATGCGGACAACAATAATCTTTTGATGTATGATGCTACCTTATATTACATACATCTGTTTGAAACAAAAACTCTAAACTGGACTCGAATGGGTCAGTTAACCCCTTAGCTGCCGTATTGACGAGCGGCGCTCGTCATGAATTATCGGTATGCTGTGTGCCCTTATGACGAGCGCCGCTCGTCATACATACAGTCGCCACTATGCTTAGTGTGGCACTGTAGGCACTCCATATTATTCAAAGCCTAGGCACATGAAAGTAAGTACAGTATATTCCGCAATGTTTGGAATACTATTGGGCGAATTTTGTGCTCTGTTTGTAAAGGTGCTGTTAGTGCCAGAAGTGCTAAATGTAATGTGCGTTTTTAGGTGTACAACTGTACATGTAGTCGCTTTATCACAGATGTTTTGCAGTAAAGGCAAGAGAGGTGAAAGCCGTTTCTACTGCATCAAAACCTACTCTTTGCACCAGTGATTGCTTTGCTGCATATCATACTAATAAAAAGTACTGGAAATATCATCTGGGTTAAATAGTTACCCAGTCAGCAGCAGTTGCTCTGAACATTCAGTTCCAAGTACC
The DNA here is from genome assembly GCA_020284085.1 of Aporrectodea caliginosa. Classification (NCBI taxonomy): domain Eukaryota; kingdom Metazoa; phylum Annelida; class Clitellata; order Crassiclitellata; family Lumbricidae; genus Aporrectodea; species Aporrectodea caliginosa. The sequence goes on along the minus strand of JACEVL010000005.1, from coordinate 787,188 downwards.
CATACCTTTCTAGCTTACTAGGTATTCAGTATCTATTGCAAATAAATTAGCAAGAACAGCAATGCTCACATGATAGTTTTATTTATATTATAACGAACTATAGTCATTGCAACAGTGAATGTTGCACAGAAACTATGATTGCAACAATAAAAAAACTTTTACATCTGCACGTTAGCTGTCGGCACACGAGGCTTTGATAGCCCTATGACAACTCGGCAGCTAAAGGGTTAAAGAATGAGGGATTGTATTACGACACAAAGAAAAAGCAGTTAATTTCCATTGAGGATAAATGTCTGCATATTTGGACATTCAACAAAATCTAACTGGAGAGACAACGATGAATACGAATTTGCGAATTCTTTGGACTCGTCTTATGAGAATGCATAGGCTATAGTTAATCACGTCTATCTTATCCATGCAAGAAGCATTTGATTACTGAAAACATAATGGTTATAGAAGTGCGTACCGATACCCTAGAGTCTAGCTACATTATATGTCTAACCAGGGCCGGATTAAGACTTCCGGGGGCCCTAAGCCAAGAGCCGAAATAAGACATCCGGGGGTCTCAACATGGGCGTCCGGAGGGGCAAGGGAGCATTTGCGCCCCGCCCGGATTTTGCAAATATTTAAAAAATTACTTATCATCTTGATTTTTAACATTGAATGGCTGCGATTTTTCCACCGTTTTATTTTTATCCAAACTAGTCAAGATAACCTGAAAACTTTAAAAAATATAAAAACGTTGAAACTTTTAACTGTTTTGTTTGAAATAAACGTTCAGAAATAGCTGAAAACGGATCCCAGAACGCTAACAACTGGCTCCATATCATGTCAAATGCTTCCAAGAGCATTGTCGGCTATTGGGATCCGCGCCAAACCCCTAGTTGCACGAGTACTGATGATGACGTGATAGGTTTCTTTCGGCACCCTCGTTAGTCCCCGTCCCAACAATTCAAAACTTTTACCCCTAAAACGAATTCTTTGTCCCCTAAAAATATTCCTGTGGACGCTCATGATTATATTCCGTTATATTAAATTTCGGTAATGTCAGAATTTTCACCCGCTTGCGCTCTGTCACCGTGTCAAAAATGTGTCAAATATGGTCGAGACAGATTGGGAAATATTCGCTTTGCGCCTTTGACGTTTGCCGTCGGTCGCTAGGGGTCCCTGTACAGACTGAGAGTATGAATCTGCAACTAGGGTCAGTATTAAGTAAGTAGTAACTACAACTTACTAGCGCTAAATTATTTAAAATTATACAAAATTAGGAATTTCCTACAACAATTTGATTTTATTTCTCCGGATTTTGGGGCCCCAAAACCTTGAGGGGCCCTAAGCCATTGCTTATCTGGCTTATGCTTTAGTCCGGCACTGAGATAAGTTGACTTCAGTTTTCTTTATCTTAACGCCAATGGTTAACTATTCATGCAAAGGGTACGCATATAACCAGACATCGACGATGCTTATTTTTTTATTCTATTAGACTTTCTTATTTTCAAAATTTAATATTGTATCTGACCTGAATGTCTGCTATTTTTGAGAAGTGAATGTATTTCAATGACAGCACTATCTAATAATATGCATTGTTTATAAACTAGCGGTGAGATAATGGCACATTATGCATTACACACGCCATATTAAGGCAGATTAAACTGAGCCAATGTCGAACCCAGCTTCAAATTTTATAGGTTTGTAAACAGTATATATTCTGTCCACGTCTAAAGGAGACATGGATGGAATGGTTCTATTGCCATTTTAGTGTGCACTGTTAATATGTTTCTATTACCAATTCCATGACTATGATACCTAGGTCGGTTATTATGGTTTAGACCTCACTACAATGGAGGTTTAGGACCTCCACCTAAACCCTCATCTATGGATAGAATGACCTACTTTTGTGATTTATTCGTCTAGACACGTCTACTAGTTATTCGCTTATTAACGATATGGGCCCTCAGTCTATCACAGCGCTATGTTAATCGTATTCTGGAGATTTACCTTACACGCTGCAATATTACATAGACTACCACTGAAACTGCAATGTAAATACATGTTACTTTTATTGGCTTGGAACATTATATGTTTGAATAGTTTAAAATTGGTTAGACTGTTTTTTACACAGTTTTGATTTTATTTGAGAGGTTTTCATTGGTTGTTGTTTTTACCTCTTTTATGAGAATATTAGATTAATATAGTAACTGACCGCGATAAGAAACTCGCTGTATATTATGGTACTGTCATCTAGCGAACATAGCCTTATTTAACAAACTGGTTATTGACCACATTACTAAATACTATAACAGTATAATATATTATATGGCCTACAAAGTAAATGCAAGAGATGTTATTATTTGATGGATGAACATTTAAACTAACAGTCTAACACTATGATCTAGTGGTTTATATCTTCATATCTATCCTCACGCTCTTTCACTATCAATGTTGCTGGTCACTCATCTTATCCGCACACCCTTACCTGCGGTGTAGCTCAAGGTTCTGTTCTCGGTCCTTTGCTATTCATTCTTTACACCTCCCCACTCGTCAAAAACATTTCCTCATTTTCTGCTGTTCATCACCTCTATGCCGACGCCACACAACTTATCATGTCTTTCTCCCCTCAGTGCCTTCCAGATGCACTAACTTAGATCACTTACGCAACACCATCACTCACATTTGAACCTGAATGACCGCTGACCTGCTGTATTAACCCTTCAAAAACAGGACTTCTCATTATTGGCCTCCAAGAGTAATTAAACAAACTAGCCTATCCTCCCGACCTTTGTCCAACCGATCTCGCTTCTCCCACACCTTACTCTTCTCCTGTCCGCAATCTTGGAATCATCATCGATAAGAACCTCACCTTTTCCGACCACATCAGCCAGCTATCTCGCACCTGCCATATATATGCACATCCGTGACCTACGTCGATTGCGCCCAATACTTGATTGCATGCACAATAGCCACCTCAATTGTTCATTCCAAACTCGACTATTGTAATTCCATCTTTTACAAAATCGACTCTTCTAAAATCAAACGCCTGCAAACAGTCCAGAACGCTCTCGCCCGGGCAGTCACCAAAACTCCCAAACACCACCACATAACCCCTGTTCTAAAATCACTTCATTGGCTTAAAGTCCCTCAGCGCATCCATTACAAAATAATATCTCTTACCTACAATGCCCTTCAAACGTCTAAACCCTCTTACATTCGCCAGCTATTCACCATCCAACCACCTGGGTCGATTATCATACCTTAAATTCTCTATCCCGGCCTCCAATCTCATCCTCTCTGAAATTCTGCAACCGCTCCTGGTCTATGCTGCACCAGCTCTTTGGAACGGACTTCCAAAAGACCTCCGCCAGTTTGCTCATCCTCCTATCTCGCCTCTTAACTCAAACTCTCCTCCGCTTGCACTCTCCTCTTCTGCTTAAATCCACTCACGACTGAAAACCGAACTCTTCAAGATATCCTATCCTGATTCAACTCCTGCGCCACCACACAACCACCATCATCACCGATTGCCACCGTAGCACCATGCTGTCTCCTCGGCTTGACCTCCCCGGATTTTGACCTGGCACCGAAACGAATAGAGGAGTTTGGCTATTGCGGACTTGATTTGATATAGCGCCGGTGTATAAGCTGGTCTCTCTGACGTGGCTTTTGTCGGCGCTGAGAAATTTTAGAAGATTTACATTACATTACATTACATTACATAATTGTTGTGACGTCACATAGGGCGTAGAATGGGCATTATATAACTGGTGAGCCCTCTACATCACTAAACCTTTCAGAATCTTAAGGGCGGAGTCAAATTCGGCTCACTGACTGTGACGTGGTTGAGTTTTATTAATATTAACCGAACTAGAATACTAGTTACTGTGCGAATTCGTCTACATGTTTTCGATGGCAAGTTTCCTACTTGTAAGCCTGTAAGGAAATCGTTTAACTAGTGTCAGATGGAACTTATATAATACCAACACTGTCTGATGAAATCGTGAACCAAGAAGTCTGCAAGCAGCTTAATCTCTGGTGGCAGCAGACACTAGTGTATAGCTAACCAATCGAACGTGGCTTCCCACTGACCAATGACTGAACTCAGCTGATTAAGACAGTATATACCCTAAGTTCATAAAATTATGTATTCGTGTTAGAAGGCCTATCGCCCAACGCTGTGACGACTTTTAACAATATATGGAAAGGAACAATCTGATGCCACATCATATTTGATATAATCTAAAACCACCGCTGGTCATTATCTTGAGATGTGTAGTACAATATCTTCTTGTTCGCTCTCAGAATCTCTATATGATGACCGTTTTGACAACGCCACGCCGCATTCTGCACTCGGCCAAGCTCAGGATTGTAGGCCTAGGGATTATAGTTCAATCGATAGACGAAATATTGTTTCCTTGAAAAAATAGAAACACTATCTAAATAGAATCAGTTCTGGCTAAAGTTTCTATCGTGAACGTCTTAACTAACTTGCGATCGAAAGCCAACTACTCTCACAGTTTAGGATTAGCATCAACTGTTGCCTGACAAAATGTTCCGAGTATTTTGTACGGAGAATATTTTCTTAGGCATCGTAATTTTCAAGATGATAGTCAGTAAGTAGAATGATCTTGTTTAGGCATGTATGAATTCGCAATCGTAGTCTGAGCCTTAATTAACTATTTAGTTTACCTCTTCAAGAAAATCTAATCCATGCGAGTCACAAGTTGAGTTCTGGTTTTGTTGGCGCAATAGGCTATAGGCCTATATTAGTTCTACAACAAAGTAGCTATTTCTAATGCTTCGATTTGTTTGGAATTAAAGATTATGCATTAAACCTGTGCCGTCACAAGTTCTTTTAATATGTTTAATTGGAAAGGGATAAACATTCGACAAAAACTCACGATATTCATTGTAATTTACTTTGTCTAGAATTCTACTACTTTGGTAACAGAGTGTTGGCAACTTCAAAAAGGACCGATGACATTGTCGGTGTTTGGTCAATTAATACAATCACTTTCATTCATAGAGTTAGTTATTTTCGTTAACACGTGGCTAAGACCATTAGGAGTAAAGAGGCGAAGAGCCGAAGACCTGATCCTATGATACAGTAGATGGATAACGGATTTGGGCGCGCTAGAGAATATGCCATTTTGCTTATTTCGCACTTAAGCTCCGTAGCATATTGTATTACTATACATAAATGCTATATATGATGGACACTATTCGATCATGTATATTCTTCGCTGCAGGTGACCAAGAGTCAATGAGTTATGCGAACTGTCAACTGACAAATACTTGCTTTGAAAGGACGACCGACGATTTGGAAAATGGAAAAAGACCAAAGACACCAAAGATCCCTGACTAAGAAAAATCATCAAACACTCCAACTACTTTAAGTGCTTCAGAAACTGTAGCACCATTAGCAACACACAGTCAAGTCTCATTACAAGCTGTAGATGCACCATCAACAGAAGCTACATGTAGCAATAAAACTACACACGACATTAACACTGCACCATATTACACGACAACTCCAATCTCCACAGCCAAACAACTCAATGAAGCTACAAACCGAAAATCCCAAGCAACAAATGAAGTCGCAGAAAAATCCACTGTCGCCATGACACCAGTTGACGCACTGAAATCAACTCAAGCTTCAAAAACATCAGAAGGTAGAATTACGACACCGTTTCAGAATGATTAAAAATGCTGTTTATAGTAAATTATGCCTTTATAACTGTGTAATAATATTATTACATTTAAGGTTATGCTGTGACTCCGAAGCTCTGAGTAAATTGTGCAGCGCGTCTTAATATGCACAGCTAATGCGTTTGTAGGGAATTTCACGAGCCTTATTGTAACTATAAATTGCAACTAAAATAAAAATCCAGTGATTATAACTATAACTATAACGAAAAATAATACTATCTATAACTGTAACTATTACTAAAATAAGAATCCATAAACTATAACTGTAACTGTAACTAAAATAAAATCTGTAAGGATAATCACACTGTATTTTTGTCATCGCCTTCAAAAGGTTGACAAGACTGTGAATAGGGGCATAGGAGAAGCCGCTACTTAGGCCTGAGGGACGTTAAGCTTTTTATCCTGTAGTTTACGTTACTTAATCGATCCAGCTTCTGTTTACGGAAACAATTCTTTTCATTAATCAAGTTTCTATTTAAACAAAGAATTAGTTTCGCCAGTCAAACTTCCATTTAGACCGACAATTATTTTTGATCATTCCAGCTTGCATTTTCAATTGACAATATATTTAGCAACGTAAGCTACGGTTTTACCCATTAAGCAACGTCTAAACCCTACCTCGGTGTGGCGAAGGAAGATTCACTGGATGACTCGTTCAAAGCTAAAAACGTCGAACAGAATGAGGGACTCGATGGTGAACGTTCTATTTCTTCTACGCATGTGAGTTAAACTTATAGACTGAGCGATCTCGGTCGGTCGTAAAGAAACTGAAACTCTACCTAAATTCAGGAATTAAATAGGCCTAATAGGAACTCTTCCTTTTTGATGAAACATAAGTCACAAGGCTATCGCTCCGCGTATGAGCTAAGTAGACCGTGACAGAGTTGCAATAAGGTTCTTGAACTATGCAGGTGTTTATGTATTAATGCGTTGTATAGGGTCTTTCCCATGTGCTAACTGTGCCCGAAGGCGGACGCGGTACAGGGTAAGTGTATACCTGCCCTGCACGATACCTGTGTTTATGATCCTAGTCATGTGCTAACTAAGCCCATACGGAGGAAGCGAAGTAAATTTTTTATAATGCCTGGGACATCCCCTAGTTCTGTTCGTATTGGTAGTAGAAACTCATATGCAAAATCTTTTAAAATATTACATTATTTGGGGGTGCCATATGACAACTTAAAGTTTGCATATAACATTACTGGTCAATGCTGTCTAATGCGGGGGGAGATGTCAAGGAGACAGAGGCAGGAGACTTGCTGATGGCTGACGGCTGAGACCAGTTTATTCTACAGAGAGGCAATTAGAGTTTCTGTGGAGTGGGTTTAGTAGAGACAGATTGGTGGGGGTTGAGCAGTGAGTTTGAAGGGAGGTAGTCGTTGATCCGGGTAAGGACAATTAGTTCAGTTAATTTAGACAGAAAGGAAAGATTTGAGATGTGAAGGTAGTTAAATAGGTTTTCCTTCTCAAGATATGTTTTTTAGAAGGAGAATGACTAGAGTAGAGAGTGCTTAAAAACCATGTGTATATATATACACTATATAAGTTACCAGTAGAAAACGAGAGATTAATAATTTTGGTGAACGATGACATAGGCACAGTCTTTTAGAGAAAATGTGAGGATGGGATCAAGTTCGCATTGCTCACATAGTTTTTATAGTCTCTAACATAGTTACATAGTCTCTAACATAGTTGTATAGTCTCTTACCCATAGTTTTGCTCATCAAACTGGTTTTCTAATTCTAATTTAGCTGGTTCACCTGATGCAAGCTTTGTTTTTAATATCAGTTCTTTCTTTTTGTACGGGATTTTTATTTTTCCCAAATTCGTGACGTTGCCTCGGGATACTGGCTTCTGTACAGACTGCTGCCCTTTGGGCGGTGACAATGGCTCTGGCATGTTATTTCATTGACTATTAGTTGTACTGACGTGTAAGTTAACTCTGAATGTCTTTTCTTGTTGTAAAGCCACATAACGGTCTGAGGCAAATGTCAAGCGACAATAGAGAAAAGATCCCGCTATTATAAAGACGCCTATGTGCTATCTCTCCTTCTGTTGCCTATTCACTGCTATCTTTCTATCTTTGTCTCTATCTCTTTCTCTCTATATTCAGATTGGAGTAGGCCTAATAGACATGAATAGAGACAGAGGTGAAAACTTAATCTCCTGCTCTCTTTGCTCAAGCTTTTAATAGAAACTGAAAACACTCATTTCCACATATCCTATGCCTATTCCTTCCTCCTTTAACCTCTCACTCCCGCTTCTCCAATTTTAAACTCCATCCACCGTAGCCGTCTGACTGCCTGACCTTACAATCTTGACGTGAAGCCAATCCCTCCTTTGTTCTGCCAGACTCCAAACATGTAGCCTATAGGCTATGTCAATGTTATTTATGTTTCAGTTGAATTTTCAGTTTTAGTTTCAGTTTTAGTTTTGTTTTAACTTTCCAGTTTAGTTTAAGTTATAGTTTTCAAACTTTTCAGCTTCAGTTTTACTTTCAGTTTTCGGAACTTTTCAGTTTTAATTTAGTTCTGTAAACATTCAACAAAAGCAATTAAATGTCGCTTTTTATTAATGACATTCATTTTGATTTGAAAGAACAACAAGTCTTAAATTCATGCTTTCATGCTACTGAGCTGCAATTCGTAGCACTCGCCGCTGACCATTGCACACATGTCTGCCACTCGGTTTGTGCATCATTCGGAAAACATTAATTCAGTTTTCAATTTTCAAGTTTAGTCTTAATTCTAGTTTTGTACCTTTCAGTTTAGTTTTAGTTACAGTTTTGAGAACTTTTCAGTTTCAGTTTTAGTTTAAGTTAACTGAAATGGAACTTTTCAGTTAACGACAAAGTTACTTCCAGTTTTAGTTAACTTAAATAACACTGCTATATTGGTCCCATCTTCCCATATGGCATCGTTGTAGAGCCCATTTCGGTCCCATCTATTGCCCAAGGACATTCTGGAAGTGTACCTGCGTATCGATTTTAGTTTGACTGAGCACATAAGGGGGCCCGATAGCGCATTGGATAACATCTGGCACAGAGACCGAGAGGTACCGAGTTCGAGCCCCCGTTGGGCGGATATGCTTTGTAGGCTGCTATTAGCGCCGTTGTATTGCAGGCTGTCTGTTCTGTTAGTAGTTAAGATTTAAATTGCATAACATGTAAATGTACAGCGCAGTGCGTTTGTCAGGCGCTTATTAAAGAAAAGATATTATTATTATTATTATTATTATTATTATTATTATTATTATTATTATTATGTCAATTGCCTTCCGCCAGCGACTTCAGTGGTGTTTTGGTGCTGTAGAAGATTCGAGAGAGGGATTACGATTACAGCATGCAACGAAATCTTCGCACTGGGAGCGCCTCTTATTGGGTATTACTGTGAGAGGCGCTTTATAAATTTCTAAGTGCAATACAATACAATACAATGTTACGTTTTAGTCTAGGAATTAATCAGTCTGTTAATGGCTTGCATTATGCAAACTGGATCGTTGAACCCAAGTCTGTTAGTTCATTTTTGTACCGCAATGTTTTTGTTCAGAGTCTCTAGTCCACAACTACGTCATTTTGTTAAGTATTTGCGGTAGGCCTAACCATTTTGATGTTGCATGTTCCACGGTGTACTTAGCAAAGCGACAAATATTCACTGTTCTAAGTGTTAAGTGTTCCAACATTGTGAAATGCGCGATAAAAACTGATTGAGAACCAAATTGTTGTTCAGCACTTCTCGTGACTTCTTTTGTAACCTGGTTAAAACTTCGGTTGCATTATAGTCTTGACGACCTCCAATTTTCTTATTTCAAGGTCTGTCAGCTGCTCAGTTCCAAAAGAAGTCTTTTCTTCGCCGGTACCTTGAAGATCGTAAAATTCTATGTATTCGGAGAGAAGGTAACGAGTCTCGGCCGCGGTAACTCTTTGCTGGGCCACTCTTTCTGCCGCTTGTAAAAGCATTCTCTGTTTCTCCATGGCTGTGAAGTTGATTCCTTTGACTTCTGTTGTGAGTTTCTTAGCTATTGCGAGGATGCTTAGGTAGGTGAAGGCAGCCGCTGCATCATACTGTTGATTCCGACGAATAAACATCTCAATCAGTCTCCACATCAGTGCAATTCTAATGTCGTCCCTTGCCAATGAGTTCACGATTTCGTTATTAATTTTGGTTTCATGTATTGCCATGTAAAGCAAGAAGTACTCATTCTGAAGAATCATTTGATCCATCTCTGGCAAAGGATTATCAGCACTAAGTGCGAGCTGTTTGTAAAGAATTCTTAGGATATAGTGGAAAGCTACAAATGTTTTTGTTTTAGATATGGTGCTGAACCGAATTGATTCTCTGTACAGACTTTTCACCTTTTCAGACTCAGCATTCCTGAATGCCTCCCGAATCATTTCGCTTTCTTGAAAATGTGAAACATTTTCAAACAACGAGCCATCTGCAAAAACCTCAGCCACGGAATCACCTTCTGCGTTACTTCTTGTATTTTTCAAGTATTCTGACTCGAAATCCTTGAATGCCTTCCGAATCATTTCGCATTCTTCAAAATGTGCTAAATTTTCAAATAACGAGACACCAACAAAATTCACATGGACAGATTCGCTGCCCGTTCTGTTTAGCGTTTTTTGAAAGTATTCGCGAGCTTTCTCTATATTCTGTGCGCTGGAATAAGTACGTGCAATGTCCAGAAAGTACAGAGAGTGAGAAGAAGCAAGATTGGCTTCCTCGAAACATTTTATCGCCTCTAATAAATTATGATGATCTGAATTAGTTGCAGTTGGAATTAGTACCTTCCAAATTGCTATTCTTGGCGGTTCTTTACACGGCGCTGGAATACGTTTGAAGCACAATGGATGATCAGGAGGTTTAATTCCCCGACACCCGGAAGGCGGACGGAAATGGGGAGCTCTAGGTAGCAGGTTATTTCCCGAGAATTTATAAGCATCTTCAATTATTTTTTCACAGACAGGATGTTCCGTATGAATCCAGAGGGCTTTGTATGTCAGACCCATATGATGATAAATAATATCCCGAATGTCGTCGATATCCTCACCCTTCAAAGCGTGTTCGAACAAATCGATAGCTTCAGTCAAATCCTGAGCAGACGATGCGCGTTGTCTCAATTCTCTTCCGCATCGCATTAAAATCCTGGGATTATCCGGGTCATATTCTCTAGCGTTGGCTAAAAAATCGACAAGCGACAATCCTGAACAAACTTCTCTTCTGAAGCTCTGAGTGTAGTAATTTTGTCTGAAGTGTTCAAATGTGTTCGCCATGTTCACCCACGTTTCAGCCTTCAAGTGGTTGGCGATATGGTCACTGCTGTCAACAGCCAAGACAAGTTCTTCCAGTCTTGATAACACTTCACCATGATTATATCCATATTTTGCAAGTAATTCCTTACTTGCATTGGTCAACAATGCGTATGCCCGAACAAGATAACATTTCCAGAATATGAACAACTTCTCTGGCAAATGTTCTACAGATTCATTTTGATTGGATAAATTTGCTTCCTGTAAGACTTCTTCGTACAGCCGAATACAACGAGTCAGCGTATCACCACTGACGGGTAAATCTGTGTACATGGCTGCAATTTCTGCCTTTGCAATTAGCATCTGTCTTCCATTCTGAGAGACTGTCTGTTCCAACTGATTCAGAATTTCTTCAGCTGTTTCGTCGATGCAATTGCCCGATTCTTCCGCCATTGCAATCATCAACTTAACTTTATTCCATAAGGCATTAAAATTATCTGGCATAACACGAAGCACTTCCTCGTTTCTTAGCTTGGCAATGTTGAACTCGCCCACAGTATAGTATAGCATTGTATCTAAATTAAAATCATAGGTATACTGCACATTCATTAGTTTCTCATCATCATCAATTTCTGGCGTTGGTTTTGGGTGCTTTGCGTTTTCTTGGAAATCTGATGTGATAACCGTATCATCTGCACAGTTTTGTAAACTCAAACCATCAGGGATCTGGTTTTCAGTTGAATCCTGAAGAATTTTATCATTTGAAGTTTGAGCTTCACTTGAATGTTCTCGTACGTTGTCTGGCTCTACCTCGTGTTCATTGTCTCCATTTTCAGTGGGTTCACATTTTTTAACGAATTTAAACACTATGACGCCATCTTGTTCTTCCGCGATTATACGTTTCTCCATCAAATGTTGCAAAAATTCGGAATGAAAAGGAAGAGAATCTGAGATTGCATTTAATCTCTTCACAATGTCTTGTTTACGATCAACTTCTAAGTGTTCTACAAAAATTATACCAGATTGCAGTCTTATCTGTGTAAATTGAAAAAACGAAGAAAAAATAAAAAGAAGAAAACTAAGAAAGAGGAGGAGGAGTAGGAGGAGAAGGAAGATACAAGAAAACAAAGGATGCGAAGAAAATCATAATCGTAGGCTATGCTTAGGATGCAGACCTACAATATTTTTATCGCTACTTTAAAGGCTAAGCGCAGGCTTCGAGCTTATTCGTGGGCGCTGCGTCAAGTCAGAGGGATTATCCACAGATAACGAATGAAGAACAAGATCTGATTGGCAGAAAGCAATTTAGAATCTCTCTAGTGGGTTGTGTCCTGGTTGATAGAACTGGGAAGGCGACAGTTTGGATCGAAAAAGAGAAGACTTCTTGAAGAGGTTGGGCCCATTTTGGGCCTGCAGCGGACCACTAGTTGCCACAAATGAACGTGACTGTCTGGGAATTAATGCTGGTCTACTGGACGATTAAAATCTGAAGTGTTGGTTAAGCGCTCTTGTAGGCCTATAGCCAAGGCCATATCATTGTCTTCAGCACCCGGGTTGAGATGTTTTGCTAGACATGATAGGTCTATGGACCATTACTCCAAGATATCAAACCTGGCGGCCGGTTGGAGGTCACGTTTTATGCCTGGGTTTGATTGTCCCATTTGTCATGGCCTGGTTTAGTCTATGACATCCATTGGGCCAAAAGATCCTCTGAGCCGTGACTCCTTCCACCCCTCCCTTCTATACTGAAAGTCCTGTTTTTGGAAAAAGACGTACGCCTATTCATTAACCTCTCCGTTCCATTTTATCGGTAATGCCAATCAAATCGTGTTAGTTACAATCATAGGAGTTGCTTAATTGAATGTGGACGCTCAATTGAAATATTAATGCTAAATACTTTGCGGGCAAAGGACCTCTTATTTCCAGATCTGAGATTGGGAACCGTGGTTCGTTTCCTTCCAATCAGAAACTATGCTCATATATTAACATACTGAGGAGTAATTTAAAACAATGACGATAATTATTATTGTAATCTTGCTCTGTACAATAAAGCATATGGTATAGTGAGACTGATACAAGTGAGTGTTAAACAGTGTGGATATAACCATTGTTGATTGTTGCTATACAAGTGTTCTATTTAACAGGATTACCTTCGACTTCATTCTGATCCTCTTCTTCCAAATATACACTTCCGATGTGCTCTTCAACGTCTTTCTTAGCAGCATTCTCCGCGTTGAAAGACATCGGCTAAATCTGAAAAGAATGCATACGCAGACATTCCAAAAATAGGTATAAAAGCCAGTGATGGGCAAAACCTTTTCAAAAAGTATTTTGAAAATACAAAATAAAATACTTTCAAAAGTATTTTGAAAATACAAAATAAAATAGTATTTTGAAAATGCTTTTGAAAATAGTTGTTAAAATACTTTTGAGAAATCAACATTTTGTACCTTATCGCTTCTCGCTAGTGTGTACATTAACATTGCATTAGTGTACTTTTCAGTGATCTATAGTTTCTTATGACGAAGCGTTGATAAAATCGTAACTGTATTTTGTAACTTCTATTGCGCCGGTGTCTAATGCACCAGTAATCAACCGATGGCAAACCAAAACCAAGTTGTGATCAGGTCAATATCTAGAAGATCCGTCCATAAGACAGAAAGGCAGTCTAGGGTGGAAACGTAATTTGAAAGTCAGTTGATTAGAACTATATGAAAAAAGCGACTGAGCAGATCAGACTGACACAGGGAGAGTGTTTCCAAAAGGAGGTCCAGCACCCGACAAAGCTCGTTCACCGAGAACAGTTCTTGATTTAGGTGTGACCAGACAAGATAATTCGATTACCTCATTGAATAACGATAAGTCTGGGAAATAAGGACTGATTTTAAGTATTGTGGCTTGCCAGTGTTCAGTTTTATAAACTATGAGCCCCAATTTGAAACTAATTCTTTGCTGAAAAGGAAGCCAATGCAACTATTTAAGCAAAGGGGTTATATGTTCATATTTGGATGTAATAGTCATGGCTCTGCAGATTCAGCGTATTTGACTTATCGACACCAGCAAGAGGCGAGTTGCAGTAATCTAGGCGATTGGAAACCGATGCATTTGCCTTGCAGACAAGGACACAGAATGACTAATTCTGCGTATGTCACAATGAAGGCATAAGATGACTTATAGATACTGTTTACAAGGCCAGTGAGAGGCATGGTTGAATTGAAACGCCAAAGTTACGAGCAGCGTCTGCGAGCTCAAATATTGAGTCACCCAGTTTCATTGACTTAAGCCAATCAAATTTTTTATGTTGCTGTGAAGCTCTAATGGCAGAAACCCAGTTTTCGATGGGTTAAGAAGATTTTACCTAATTAAAGAAAACAGCTGCACAGATGAGTCACATAACAGACTGTCAAATGAAATGCAGATTTGAGTATCATCAACATACTTAGAATTCCCAGAGAATTATTATACAACAATGTTAATAGTGGTGTTGTATATTATGTAAACAAAAGAGGACCAAGCACAGAACCCTGATATACAGTATATCCGGTTACAACAAACTCACAGTGTGACCAGAATATTATTACGTTTTCAAAACATCACAATCTAATCGACGTCCTATGCCTTATAACATTAAAATAATAATTTTGACATGAGGTTTGTAAAATTTGTTTTTGAAAAGTACTTTAGAAAAGTATTTTATGAAGTATTTTGGAAAAGTATTTTGGAAAAGTATTTTGGAAAAGTATTTTGAATTCTCCAAAATATTTTTAAAAGCATTTTGAAAATACTTTAAAAAATATTTTTCGAAAGTATTTTCAAAATAAAAATTAAGATAGTAATTTCAATTTTTTAAATAGAAATCCATTTTCAAAATACTATTGTGTCCATCAGTGATAAAGGCGGCGATGAATTGAGTGCATTATATTAACCTGTGGGTGGTCTCAGTGTCTTGATCTCTAATTTACATGATGAGACGGTTGTATTAGGCTGCAGAAGTTATCGTGTGTTGACGAATATGTTTCGATTTCTTAATAGCAGAAGCGTAGCTGATAATGGGAAAATCCACGAATGCTTCGTTTACTTCCTAAAGGCATGCTGCTAAATTTAGCGTCATGCTACGTTGGCAGCTCTTTTGAGTAAGCAACGTAATGGCAGCAAGCAGAGCTCCCCTCGCTATACAGATGTTAGACTATTAAGACGAATACTCTAACGTAGCTGGTTCCGATTGTCAGAATCTCTCGACTTACAGCACTTCAGTAGATGACCCACAACGGTAGCTTGTTTGCGCTGGTTCTTGCCGATTGACAAACACTCCAATAGCACCAAAAGAATAAATAGGTGATAACAGGAACACCAACAAATATTTTACCTGCCTACAGGTGTCGAAATGGTGCTAAATATAGTGTCAAAAGAGTCTATATATCCGTGGCAAAGACATGATAATTATGTAGGAGCAATCATTGAGTATTTATTATTAACTATTAGATCTGAAGTCTCGACGACTGTGACTTTATTTTCGGTTCCGTTATCCGAAAAGCAGAGCTTTAGAACTTCCATACACACACATATAAATTATAGGCAGGCTTGCATAATATATAATATTTTGGTTGGCAATGTGGCGCACTATAATTGGACACAAGGGAATTATTAACAATTAAGTTTTATATTTCTCTTGTACAGTATGGAAGAGCGCCAACGTGAAGCGCTATTGAGTCACTAATAGCTCTCAAAAGCCCGGGAAATTGGATCGTTCTGTCCCTCCAAATTGATGACTGGAACCCTTCAACGGAGGATGAGGTTCGTGCTTAGGGGGAATTGGAACCCTCCAAGGAAGGATCGGTTTCACGCGCGAGCGAAAAGACCCACGCCAGCACGCAGCTACTTAAGCTACCAGGTATGCAATGCATGGTCCGTCCTTCAGTCAGTGACTCGGCTGCTTGTGACCGGAATGCTAAGGTTGCTATAATTATAGAAAGACATCGGAGTGCTAGATTGCCATGGATCGATTGCTACACCTACATTAATGGCGCGCTTGTACAGTTTATAATGAATGCTGCTCATGTTGTTGGTTCAGCAACAACGATATTAACATCACTCATTGTTAACTTTACAAGTGTGCTGTTTATCACCGTATTCTTTATCATCGTTATCATCGACTGAGGAATATGCTTTCTGCGGGGTTTCTACCGAGGGATGGCCTGGCCAGCCGAACTGATGACGCGCTGTTCAACGCTATCATAAACGATCCTAATCATGTCTTACGTCGAATGTGCCTGGAACGACTGGAAAGTCGATAATTATTACCTCCGAACTAGGCCCCACCCTTTCGTACTCCCAGCAAAGGACAGCAAGAACTTTCTACCGCGCATGCTGTACAAAAACACTCACTAGCTGCACTATGGTCTTACCCGCCATATAGTGTATACCAATATAATATGTTAACCAACTCAGTATGGATATGAACATTATCCATATCTAATTAGTCTAGGCTCTCTTTTATAACCATAAGTCGGGCACTTTTGTTGCTGGCTAAGTTATGACAGCTATAGTTTTCAATAAACCAAAATACAATACAATACAATCATTATCATCGTTGTCAACGTCGTCGTGATCACCAGCACCATCATCTCTTGCACCTTATAATAAAAAGAAGTGGGCTAAAACCATTCTAAGCATTCAACCGGATTGACCAGGCTATAACATTTCGAGGTGACCAGAAGTTTTAACTGAAATTGCAGCAGAAGTTCCCTCAATGTTTGTTTTCCTTTCGGGACTGGTCGATGTGTCTATATTGAAATATTGATAAAAGAATTAAACCATGATAATAGTATTTAGTAGCACTGCTCAGTTAGTCTGGCGTAACCTGGATTAAACCCAGGCTGTATTATCTTCATAACAATGTCCAGCTTCTTTCGCTCCAAGTCTGTTAATGTTGGCAGTATGTTCCTACAATCGGACGCATTCTCAGCAATATCATCTTCACGAAGGGCATGCAGCTCTCGATATGGCTCAGGAAGAAAGCGAGGCTGCTCAATTCTTTGCAGCGTTACTCTCTCCGCCGACTGAATAAGTATTCTTTGTTTCTCATTAGATGCCAAGTCGACTCCTTTAACTTCTGCTGTGAGTTTCTTGGCCATAACGAGGATGCTGAGGTATGTGAAGGCAGCCGCTGCATCATGCTGTTGATTCCGCAAATGAAACATCTCAATCAGACTCCATATCAAAGCAATTCTGAAGTCATCCGTGGCTACTGAGTTCATATATCTTATAACTGTCTTCGGCTTGCTGTATCGCCATGTAGAGGAGAAAGTATTCATTCTGAATTATCATCTGATCCAACTCTGATGAATGCCCATCGACACATCCTTCAAGCTGTTTATACAGAATTCTTAGGAGATAGTGGAAGGATACTAGTGGTTTTGTCTTAGATATGGTGCTGAGGCGAATAGATTCTCTATAAAAGCTTTTGACTTTCTCAGCATCAACTTCGTTAAAATCCTTTCGTATCATCTCCTCTTCTTCAAGAAGTCCTATATTCTCGTATAATGAGTTGCCAACAAAATCAACATTTATTATGTCACTGCTAGGTCGCTGCTCCGCCTTCAGAAGGTATTCGCGAGCTTTCTCTACATTTCTTGCGTTTAAATAAGTACGTGCAATTTCCATCAAATATAAAGAATTGTTTTCTTCATGATCCAAATCACTGGCTTCTTCAAAGCATTTTCTCGCCTTTAATAAATATGGATTCTCTGGATTACGCGCAATGGGATTTAGAATCTTCCAGAATGCTGCCTTCGGTGGTCTTTTGTAAGGTGGTGGAATAAGGTCAAAGTCCAGTGGATGGTCAGGAGGTTTAATCACCCGACATCCAAGAGGGTGAATAGGACGGGCAGCTCTTGTTAAATGATAGGCATCATCGGTAGTACTATCAGTCATTGGAGACTCCGTTAACAGCCACAAGGATCTGTACGTCAGACCCATATGATGATAAATAATATCACGTATGTCATCTACGTTCTCTCCCTTCAAGGCCCTTTCGAAGTATCTGATAGCTTCATGCAAATCCTGCTCAGAATTTGAACGCTGACGCAATTCTCTTCCGGTTCGCATTAAAATCCTGCAATTATCTGGGTCATATGCACTGGCATTGGCAAAGCAATCTGCCAAAGAGAGCTGTCCGTCATAGATGTCTTGTCTAAATCGATCCATGGGATAGTTGCGTTTGTAGTGTTCAAATGTGTTCGCCAGATTCACCCATGTTTGAGCTTTCAACTTGTTGGCGATATGTTCGCTATTGTCAACAGCCAAGACAAGTTCTTCCAGTCTTGATAACACTTCACCATGATGAAATCCATATTTTGCAAGCAATTCCTTATTTGCATTGGTCAACTTTGCGTATGCTTTTACAAGATAACATTTCCAGAAAATAACCAACTTCTCCGGCAAATGTTCTACACATTCATTTTGATTGGATAAATTTGCTTCCTCTAAGACTTTTTCGTACAACCGAATACAACAAGTCAGCGTATCACCACTGACGGGCATTACATCCGTATACATTGCTGCAATTTCTGCCTTTGCAATTAGCATCTGTTTTCCATTGTGAGAGACTGTCTGCTCCAACTGATTCAGAATCTCCTCAGCTGTTTCGTCGATGCAATCACCCGATTCTTCCGCCATTGCAATCATCAACTTAACTTTATTCCATAGAGCATTAAAATTATCAGGCATAACAAGTAACACTTCTTCGTTTGTCGCCTTTGCTTTGCTCAGCTTGCAATTAGTGAGAAATAATGTCGAAAATAAATTGAACTTGTAGCAATATTGCACATTTAATTGCTTCTTTTTGGTTGCGGCCGCAGATTTGTCTAGGCGATTCATGTCATTGTCAAGTTCTGTGTTACCAGTTGTTCCACTGTTTCCACTCTGATCACCTGGAGATCGCAGATTGCCGTTGTCTCGATTGTCAGTAGAGTCACGAACAGAGGTAGCGTCATCGTCATCGCTCTCATCAGAACGTTGACCGATGTCATCACTAGAATGTTCCGCTTCAATGGAAGTGTCTCCTTCATCGTCTTTGATCTTAGAGCATTTCACGGTCTGGTGATTATCTTCATCCTCATTGATTTCAGATTTTTCAATTTTAGTCGCATCTTTCGAGTCGTCTCCTTTTGTCTCGAGTGATTGCATCTCGGTGAAGAATTGCAAGAATTCAGAATGGAAGGAAACTGATGCTGAGATCGCATCCAATCTCTTCACGATAGCAAGATCGCGATCAGTTTCTGAAAGTTCTAAAAAATAAATATAACAGAGGTGGACATCGTGATCATTATAACAATGATAATGAATATGGCGATGATGTTGAGGATGTTGTAGCTGCTAATTTTTATCATTATCATGATTATTACGATACAATACAATACAATACTCTTTTATTGAAAACTCAGGAGCTGTCAAAACGCAACCTCAACAAATCGCATGATTCAGGCCTTCTAAGGGAGCGGTATATATAAGAATGCCTAAGTCAGTAGGCATTCTTATATAAAATGACAATCATCAGAATGTTGATCATGACGATGATAACAATAGATGTCGATTGCATCACCCTGCTACGCAGTCTGTGCGAGTTCAAGGCTATCATGAGACGATCTTGACCTGGACCGAATCTTAAATTGCATACCTACCGATTCTGTTTAAACTTAGCACCTGCGAATAAGATGGTTCCCGCGGTCTAGCTTTATTTGCGCGTATGAGAAGCCCTGATATTACGATTACGATTACTGCTTTGAAGGATGGAGTTTGCTCGAGTCTTTAGCGCCATCTGTTGTTGCTTGTCATTGCAATATAATGGATAAACATGCAATATTATATCTAGGTTGTCATAATTATTTAGAGATGAATTTGAAGAGTAAGTGTGAGGGAGCTGGATAACAAAATACAGTTGTGTACATAATTATATAAGTGATAATAATAATAATAAAAATAACAATATACAACAACAACAATAATAATAATAATAAATAAATAATAATAATTTTTATTATTTCAAACCGACAAACTCATTTTACCAACGCCATCCAGCGAATAATGGGCTGAATGAGTGAGTGGACCTTTGGGAGGGTAGCGGGAATCGACCGCTTCCTACTGCACTTCACCCCCTACAACTGAATACACGGGAATAACTATATAACAAAAGGAAGAGAGGCAGAGTAAGATATGAATTAGAGATTACCTTTCACTTCATAGGAATTTTCGTCGGTTAACATCGCAATCTGTTCTGTTCTTTCGGCAGCCATTTTCTCGTCTGTAAGAACCATTCACACAGTGTATATATATACAGTACATCCGCGTTGCCTACGGTTTATTTAGAAGTAAGAACTTTGAACTGCCCTAAATAAAATAGTGCTCGATTGAATGACACCAGCTTAATACACTCATCCAGTAAGCCAACTAAACGTCCATAGTGAACAGCACAGTTTAACGATAACATCCACTTCAAATGTTTCTTGCTTGCTCAGTTGCTATTTGCGTTCCTCTGACAGCCGCGTTATATTTCCTCGGCCGACTCTCGACTCTTGGCTGATCGCCAACAACCATCAGTGACGTAATGCGAACCAGCTGTGGCGAATGAGCGCTGCCTAGGAGGCCTATTAAAGTCAATATTAATATTAATGTAATATGTTAATGATCATTTTTCCTCGGCCTTGAACCCTAGAACCGTAGTATACATAGTCATTTATATTCATGTATCTTATGACCTTCTACATAAGGTTTTATAAGACCGAGTTTAAATAGAACTTCTGAGGTAAACCTCGATGCAGGTAACTGCTATAATATAGCCTACACTGTTTGCTATGTAGCCTCATCTTTTGAACGACCAGACTATCGATTATAACCGACCTAATTATAACTGAACATCTGCTCTTAATAATGATTTTCCGGAAAACGAAAACAAAGATAAAAAAGATAAATATAGAGAAAGACAGACAGAAAAACGAACAAAGACGGATATTGTGGCGCTTCGCTCGCCCGAGGAGGACCTAGGTCCGGACGGGGCTTCACCAGCCAGGCCAGGATCGAACTCAGGGGACCTATTACTGTCACTGCAGCGAGGAAGAGAAGTGAACAGCACCGAAGGCTCATTCCCCATGCGGGTCAATAGGAAGGCAACCTCTAATTCATCCAGTTCTCGGTCAGGTTCCAGGACGGAGCCAAGGGGGTCCGTGACCCTCGGTTGGAGGGTAGCCATCGATTGATTTGATAGCTCTGGGTTTCGTGAGGGGTCTCCCCTAAATGGTGAATCAGTTATTCTGTTTGTTTCTTTCAGGTACTCCCTACCCGGACCTCTAGGGACTTCGAACCCGGTGAACGAATCACGGTCGTCAACCTCCCCTTCCTCCTGTGCTTTACTACATTCGGAAACTATCAGCGGAAATAGTTTATCAAATTTTGTTAGGAACGCTTTGGTAAGTTTAGAATCAGAATGAATTAATTGCAGACACGGATCTAAATCAGATTCCATTGTATTGTTCAACAGTTTGTCAATTAATTGCAGTTTATTACCTACAGAATAAATGGAACTAAAAGAGATTCAATTGAAATAATCGTGTTTTCTATTCTTTCTTACACCGTAGGCCTACACGTCGAAAGAATTTATTTAAGTAATTAAGGCGCATTAGACAATTAGTGGTCCTCAACTTTGACCTTTTGACCTAGTTACATCACTTACATTCAATTACAACTAGACTTAATCTAACCATTCAATCCACAAAGTTCTTCCCTCTAACTTTTTACTTTCAATTTCTAAGGGTAGAAGCCAACCAAAAGGACGCTAATTTAACCTTAATTCTCCAAATGTACCAGGTTATCCTCACTTAATCCCATTCTTTTCTACCAATTTCTATTCCAATAAAAATGGCCGCCGGACGCACTTCAGCGTTACCATTAACTACTCTAATTAGGTCGTTATTTTCGCTAATTTCCTCAACCTAACTATTTCTACTCCTCCCTATGGGGTTCACGTTTAATTTACCCAGGACAAGATGACCATTTTAACGCTTTTTGTCGGCACAAATCGGGGATATACTTATCCTGCGGGGCTTACAAATAAACATTCAGTTCACCGCCTTGTTCGACATTTCAACAACTCTTCTGACGTCACTTCCTTCCGGTCCTCTATTAAACTTTTGTAGCGCTATTCAATTTCACCACAATATTAACAGACAGAAAGACAAAAATATCTGTATTAGTAAATGATTCAAGACAGAGACTGTGAAAGAGAAGAGAAAAAGTTGATAAGCCGAAATTCGCAATGCATGTATTGCGACTTGGTGTATGCAGAAATAAGCGCTTCTGAAAAGTCAGACTAGATGTCCTGATTTGACGCATTTTGATATAAATCAAGTAGGCCTACTAATACAATACTAAACATCATTCTGACAAGTCAGATTAGATAATAGATTTGACTAGCCTATCCAAAGGAAAGACGAAAAGGACAAGTTCAGGTAGGGGCAATCTCAAAGTTTAAATAGGTACCGAGAAGGAACTTCCTAGACGACGGCATTCCGGCATTCCCAACAAATTATTTAAAGACGGCATTTTCCATTCCCAACAATTAGGCCTACACTTCAGAAGAAAACTTTAAGACCGAAATCTGCGCCAGGTTTTTGCATTCAAAATCACGTTTGTTCGCTTAAACAGAGAAGACAATCAAGCAGCCGTGAGATAGTGCACACCTGCTCCGTAATATAGGCTAGCTAGTATAGCCGAACGTTAGGCTGCAGGTATGAGGCTAAGATCAACGACAGTCTAAAGGCCATTAGACTGTTTGTCCAAAGGCCTACGTCGCGTGCAACGATATTCACGTGCCTATTTGCTTATTAGCCTACTATTATTTGAAACGCATTGCATATATAGGCCCTAAAGGTTGCATTAGAACATAAAATAATCTTATACGAATAACTGTTGTTGGATCAAGTACGGTAGGCCTACAGATATTTTGTTTCGCTCTAATTTTCGACCTGCAGAATCTTTTCTGAATAGGCGTATAGTTTAGTATTTCCGAAAAGATCAACTACCATTAGACACATTGAAATCGATAAGAAAGACATTTCACGATAAAGGTAATCAATCGATATGAGGCTAAGACATGTCAACGAGAGCACGGCTTTATCTGATATTCTACCAGCGGAAGCTTTTTGACCCAATTTCTGAATTGGCGTCTAGTCTAGTATTTCCGAAAAGATCAACTACCATTAGACACAATTGAAATCGATAAAAAAAACTTCACGATAAATATATTCGTGAAATTTGTTATCAATTGGTTACTACAAATACAATATTTGAATTCAAAGCAGAACGCAGAAGATCTGCTACCGCGCGCGGGTTCATATTTCCAGTCGGTGGAAGGAAAAGAAGAAAATGGCTGCATATATAAACGAACAGTTGAAGGATATGACTCGATGCTGTATCTGCACGGAAGCCTATTCGGATCCCCGAATGCTGTCCTGCATCCACACGTTCTGCCTCCGATGCCTCGAACAGATACGGATGCAGTCGGATAAGAAGCCGGGAGACAAGCTTCCTTGTCCCGTCTGCAGGAAAGAGTTCGTCATTCCAGATGACGGAATGAATGGGATCCAGAAAAATTTCTTCATGGATAACCTAATCGAAATGACGAAAATTGCAAATCCACCCAAGAAAACATTCTGCAATTTCTGTTTGGATGATTTTGGCGAGCTTGACGAAAAGGTTGAAGAGGCGCCATTTGCCACGGTCTGCTGCATCGACTGTCACGAAAACCTCTGCGATGAATGTTCTATGCATCACAAGAAGCAGAAACCTACAAGAAACCACCAAATTGTTCCGCTTGGAAGCGAAGTGGTTCCAAGACAGGTGGCACCATTGAAATCCTGTAATCAACACAGTAATGAACATCTCAAAATCTACTGTTTCGATTGCAAGACCGTCGTGTGTGTTATATGCTTTGTTGAGAGTCACAAGTCACACAAATGCACCGACATTCACAAAGTTGCAGACGATTTTCGACAGAAGATTGGTCAGGACGCCCAAAAGATGTCCCAGTTGCTATCAGAAGGAACAACGAGACTGACGAGGTTGGAGGAAGTTCGGACGGATGTCAACAGGAAAGTGGATTTCATGGAGACAGAGATACGCGTTCGTGCGGATGTTCTAAAAGCACTGATTGATAGACATCTTCAGTCGCAATTGGAGAATCTGTCTAAAAGAAAGCTAAGCATGCTGAAGACGTTAGAGGTGGATCAGAACGAGACGAAACAACATCTTAGCATTGTGGAAAGTTTCCAGAGCTACTGCAGCGAGGTAAGATCCAAAGGGTCGCCGGGTGATGTCTGCGCCTCTGCAAATGACCTCCACACGAGAGCCGATGAGTTGCAGCAATTACATCAGTCTTCTATTCGAGTTCCGGTTGAGTCGTTTAACTGTAGTTTTTGCAAGATGGAATTGGAAGACATTCTGGAGCTAGCGCAATAACAACATCTTAGGGTGCATCAAAGGTAAGGAGGGCTAATAACATTTACAGACTGCACGGTAAACCAGCCTAGCTTCAAGTACCGTTTGGTTCTGTATTATTTTTTTAAACACTATTCAGTACAATACACATTTTAAACGCTAGCGGCAAAGGAAGACGAAATTTCTTGCACTTGAAAGTAGCAAACATTAAGCACTGATGTTTATCGATTAATTAATCGTTAACTTTCGCAGCCGTAGTATTCGATGTAGGTTTCTAGTGTACGATTATTATTAATTATAGTAATGCTTGGTGACCTTCCTGTTTAGTTTCTTAGTTGTGAGTGATGCTAGGGTTACCGATCGCATTAGGATCAACACTTGGCTTCTACTGGTAGTAGCATGCAAAACCTGTTTGCAAACGTTGTAGATAATGCTGCAGCTGTCAATGCTAAAACTCTGGAGGTAAAAGCGATAGATGCTGGGAACAAGGCTCTTCTTGGGAACGCCAATCCGCAGCAACAGAATTGCCAGCCACAGCCAGTGTTGCAACCTATGCAGAAGCAGGAAGTACAGGTCCAACAGTTTAACTATGTCCATCAAACAGCGCCTCAAGCGATTAACAATCCAAACATTGTTTTTCCTAAATACTGGAGGCACAAAAATCTTAATCCACACGGCGACGGTTCAGCATACCAAATGTTTCAAATAAATCGCGGAGATCAGTTGTACAGAGAACTTGAAAGCATGTTCACATGTGTCTTGGGCAACAATCCTAATCAGAAACACGCTCGAGATTTATTTTTGAGAGATTACAACGTCAGGTCCCGAAAAATTTCGAAAATCTGGTGCATTGAAAACGCATATTTATATGGTAAATATGCAGAAAGAAAAGAGGCATTTTGTCTAAATGCCATGGTGAATAAGTGTCATCCTTTGACTGCATTACTGGGTTCTGAAGTAGCAACTTTGAAACGAGGTTAGCAATTATCCATTAACGTCGTCCACTGATATTCTTTTTCCTATGATTTTATTTGTCTAATATCGTACTCGCTATCGTAGATTCCATTTGACCAAAGTGCTACTTTAAAAAGTCGAGCGCAGGGCACCAACTCATTCATGATCGATGCGTCTAGCCAGGAGGGGATTTAAAAAGATATAAGGTGAGAAGTAAAGTCGGGTCGGGATTGTGGAGGATCAGACAGAGAAGAATGCAGAGAAGCTGCTAAAATGCAACTGTAAATGTGTAAGTTTTTATATTGTATATTAATGAGTTTATCGCTAAGGTTCGTATAGGACGAGAGAGAACGGAAGAGGAAAGTGTGGCTGGGTCAGGGTAGGAATTCGTGATGGTTTAGACTTTATAGTAATTAGAGAGCCTGAAGCGTAATAGATAGAGAGAGGATCTTGAAGCAGATGATGGTGGGTAGGCGGCGAAATTGGTGAAGGAACGTTTTATATTGTATATTAATGAGTTTATCGCTAAGGTTCGTATAGGACGAGAGAGAACGGAAGAGGAAAGTGTGGCTGGGTCAGGGTAGGAATTCGTGATGGTTTAGACTTTATAGTAATTAGAGAGCCTGAAGCGTAATAGATAGACAGAGGATCTTGAAGCAGATGATGGTGGGTAGGCGGCGAAATTGGTGAAGGAACGTAAAATTTCCGGTATTGAGGAGGGAGACGTTTCCAGTGTCGAGTGAAACGTTGTGTATGATTCGCTCAGAGAAATGACTGGGGAACAAAAAGGAGCCAGTTAAGAGGATAATCTAGGAGAGCTGGGTGACTATCCAGGTGACGATTTCACGATACTTGGATTAATTAGGAGTACTGCAATAATTACTGATTTGAACAAATGCATTCCCTGGACCTCGGTGTCTTGTCGTGTGATTTTATGCGCACTGTAATTCTTCTGTAATTCGCACAGCTGTATTTGATATTGCGTTCCACCAATTTCAGATACAGCTGTGTTATAAATGAGTTGCATGGAGATTGTATTGTATTGTATTGTATTGTATTTGAACACTTGTTATAGCGCCCCTACCAGATTTCCCATTCAGAGGCGCTCCCGACTACTGCGCGGACGCTGAATCGGAGTTTCACGCCGAAGCGCATGAGCAATTGCGAGTGAAGGGCTTGCCCAGGGTCCCTACGCGGCGGCTTTGAGGTGGATTCGAACCCGCAACCCTCCAGCTGCAAGGCACCGAACATACCCCAAACCACCGCGCGCCAGTTGTATTGTAATGTGTTGTATTGTATTGTATTGTACTCCACGTTTATATTGCGACCGAGCCACCCCCAGTAAAGATCCGAGAAATTAATCTCTGATAAACCGACCGACCGGGAATCGAACCCGGGGCGCCGGCGTGGTGAGCAGGCTACCAACCCACTCGGCCACTCAGGATCCAGGAAATACTGCTTGCTTACGAACACGAGAGTGTACCAAATCAATTTTGTAGATATGACGCTGGTGAACAGTACACTCGACAGAAGCGTTAACGAGTACTTCTTGTTCCATAGCGCCACGCATGAGACACAAGAATACATTTCTAGACAGGGATTCAGCACACCCCTTGCGTTCAACAAGGACATGGCTGCTTTCGGGAGGAGAATGGTTGCTAATGCAGAGGAGAACAAATTTGGTTCGACAAGCATCCATTTCAGGGAGACAATTGGAATCGAAGATGACATCGGTATGCCAAAATATTCCGATAGGTGGTCATGTTAGTTACCCTAAAATGTAGTACACTGCCATATCACGTACATAAAAAGCTATAAAAGGCCGTTTTTACTTGAATGGGTGGCCTGAAAATGCCAAGCATACGCTGTACACATACATACATGCATACATACATACATACATATTATACGTATACTGAAATAATTTAAGTGCATACATCCATACATACTTACATACCTAGTTATAAATAAATGCAAGCAAAGATGCATACACGTGTGCGTAAATACACGCATACAGACATGCATACTTACCCACCAACAAACCTACGTACATACGTAGGGTCTACATAAGAGAACACTTACATAAATACATGCAATATCTATACATAGTTTTCAGTATGTATACACACATTCAGAAGATATAATTCATTTGTATAATCTCTTGCATTTCTTCAAATATAATTACGAAAACTATCTATTCCGATGTCATGGGCAGAACCACGTTTTAAAGTTCAGTTTGGCAAATATTTGCCTTAACGCCAGCACGACAAAATTATATACGTCACTAAAAACATTATTTCCAATTGCGCATTTAAAAATGTAATCCCTCTGAGAAGAACGAGGTAACATAGGATAAGAAGGGCTTAAAGTTGTTCAGAAGACGTATTAGAACCACCTGGATATTTTCAGTGAAAGAAATTCGTAGAGGAAACATCGTGAATCAGTTTCAGATTCTCGCAAGAGCAAACAAGTCAAAGCTACAATCAACTTGCAATTAACTAATGTAAGTAAGTAAGTACATTCTTTGTTGAACCAGCTGCAATACACATTCCGATGTACATACATCATTATATTATGCAATCAATAATCAATATGATAAAGCATTCTAGCTATAAAAGTTTTGTTCATATTATGGTAAGCGCATAAGGGAAACCCCGGCCATGTGACCGGGGTCGAAGGGAATAGACCAACTCATTTTTTGAGGGAGAAACCCATGGAGAACATGGTCCGGGTTTCCCAGGACCGCCGAAAACAGGCTTTCGCTGCCAAGTCTTACCTTTTCGTTCACTGACACCGATTTCATACTTTCAGATTTACGTGACCATGTTCTTTGTTTTACTTTGTTTCGTAAATTGTCGCAGATACATATTGCAACTTTTTGCATTTATAGATGAGTGCCTTGTGCTGTGACTTTTTGCAGATAATATCGACCAGAGAAGGTGTCACTATGGACCTGTCGTTCGTTACGTGTTCCTTGCTCGAGTTCTGCTGGGAAATTCCTATTTATGTAAACAACCGAGGGCATTCAAAAGAACCCCTTGCATGCATAAAAAATGTTACAGTGACTCCTGCAATCATCACACCTTATATGGGTCTTATGATTCAGTCATAAGATGTACAAAGGGTGGACATGAATACTATGATGATGATGATGATGATGATGATGATGATGATGATGATGATGATGATGATGATGATGATGATGATGATGATGATGATGATGGAGAATACTACGATGAAGGCATGAATTTCACGACCATTTCAGTTGGCGCAGATGTCCGTGATTTTCTTATTTACTCACCCGAACAAAGTTATCCAGACTTCTTAATAGAATACCAATAACAGGTTTACTGAATATTATTTTGGCGAATTTCGCCTTTGTTAATTTGGTGCAAATTTCGCTTTGCTCAATGCATGAGTTTGTATTGTGAAATCACCGAATTGCTCTGGTGCGATTTGGTAGAATCGATGGATGAAATTTCATTGCGGCTGCGTTGTAATTGTTCCGGTGCAAATTTGAGAAATTGCACCGGAAATTGTATACTGAAATATAAGCGGAGAAATTTTAATTGCACTGTCATAGCCTACTGTACGTCCACTCCATTTCCAAGTTTTTGCACCAGCTAGCATGATAGATATGACCCGTAATGCCACTTAGGAGTACAGGTCGACAGTTCAGTTTCGAAGCCCTGCTCAGTTGAGTAGTTCAGTAGTTCCGAAGAGGAGTTCAGAGAGAGTTGCTGTTGTGGTGTCGTATTTAAAAGTAGAAAGAGATGAAATGCTGTCAGGGTGCCGAATCTACGTGTAAAGACCTCCTGGTAGGATCGTCTCTTCTTAGCGGATCCCAAGATGCGCGGACAATACAAACCCACCATGAATTCGACGAGCGGGGACGGTGGGACGTCACAATAATGTTCCACTCAGATCCAACGGTCTTTGCAGCAAGTTAACGAGCAGAATTTCCCAGCCGTAACCAACGAAAATGGTTACACAATGACCAAGAAACACGAGTGCGAAGAGATTCCTCAGTTCAATGTCAAAGTGACAGGAAGTCGACAAAGCGAAACTGTCGTGACTATGAACAGGCGCCATTTTAAGCGTCTATGTAACTCACTATTATTATAACTATAGATGACCAACTAACAAATTGTATACCTTGTCAGAGGCATTTTCTCATCCAGTCCTCTTTAACTTTAATCAAGCAAACACATTCTAAGATTTACGTTGGACATTGTATGATTTCGGAGGCGGTCCGTAACCTGGATCCTGATTATATACCCTGACTATATTATATTGATTATATTATATTGATTATATTTAGCCTATTATTCTCGTCTGTTGATTTGAATTGTTCTTGAAGTCGGTCGACCACGCATCACATAACCCTAAGTGGATTAAAATATGTAATCGAAATGAGTTCTCCTATCCTCTTGTGAGAATTAGTGGGGACTCTCATTTTTTCTCTACAGGCCTTTGATCCAGCAAAGGAGAAATCCCAAGATCCTAGACTCCTGGACACGGGGTTGGTGCATTGCACGATTTGCCTCTCACTTCCCATTTCATACAAGAAAGCTACCGAAAGTCACTGCTTGTGGAGAGAGACTCTTGCATGCAGACAATTTGTCCATCAAGTCCACCCTCAACCGCATGATCATTGACCAAGCATAGTGTACCGAAGGACTATGATGTCGCAAACAATGACTGAATATTTAGTTTTCAGTTTTTAATGTTTCTAGTTTTAGTTTAGTTGCTATGACTGCATGGTTTAGTTAATACGAGTGAAGTAAATTTTTCGGTTGTCATTCTACGTTTATATTCAAGTAGGGCTTAAAATTGTCATGTTTACAATAAAATAATATATTATTAGTGTTTGAATTTTTTTTAACTTTCGTCAATGTAATTGACATGACGTCATAGATGGCGTCATTACGATGAATCTGCCCTTGTGCTACTTTGTTCGGAGCTACAAATCAATGACTAAGTTAATAATTTGATGTCGCATATGTTATTATCTGAAATGCGTAGGCCCTAATACATTTCTTTAGCCTAAAACGTAAGTTTGACAAAAAGAAAGGTCTGAATCTAATGCTGACGAAGAAGGCAGAGAAAGGATAGCTAAGAAAAATGCATTTGTTAAATACTGGAAATTCAGAGAATATTAAAATTGGTTATAAAATCGAAAATCTTTCGGTTGGTAAACACGGTGTTCATCAAAAGTAATCTTTGCAATCAAATATTATACACATGAGAAGTGAATTATCAATTTACACGACGAAACAAATCCAAAGCGTCATTAAGCCTAATCTAAAATTATGACAAATAGTACGCCTACCAGGTGCAGTAGATGCAGTAAGAATGTTCTGGAGCCGTTATTTCAGCGGAAAAGTTAGTAACACAGCCCGAGACCTCAAACGACACTTAGGAAATCTTTACACAGAAAAGCATACAAAAATGGTAAGACTAACTCAAAATAATCTATAATCAATCTACAAGCATAGATTTTTCTGTTCTTCAAGATATTTCGCCGGTTTTTGGATCATGGGCATTGGGCTAATACCCAATGTTGCGTGTGTTATTTAAGTCAAAACGTTGACGACGCATCATCGGAAGAGAATCGTTCTCTGTGTAGTTTCAGCAAGTTGAAACATTAGTGTCATGCATGTGCTTTGAGACTGATCAAAGCGGCAGCCTTTAATATCCTGCAGCTTAACGCATTTACGTCAGTCGCGTTTAGACATCTCATCTTCACATACCGAATGAATTGAATTGGAGGCAGACCAACGACGAATGGGCATACTTTGCCTCCTGGACGCCATTTTACTTCGGTTTGAACCTTCTCAGATATTTTTACTTGCAAGAGCAAAATTCCGAACACAGTTTGAATGTAGTTGTCAAACAGTGGCATAAATTTACTCGATAAAACGACAAAACACCAATAATTATATGTTAGGCCAACAGTTTTAATCTTGTCCAGGCCTTCCATACATTGTATTGCTTCTTCGCAAAGACTCAGAGCACGCGAATAATCGTGAAGAAACGTATAGTAAAAATTTGCTCTGTAGGCAACGCCAATGAAATATGTCACCTTTGGAAACAATTTGTCCAGCATATGAATCAATATGTGTATGAGCAAATATGACCTCGAATCTTCTTTTAATGGCAAACGCAACACTTTGCTTTCAACTGTGTTGTGGCTACCAACGCTTGGCTCACTTTTCCAATTGACCAAATGTTGGCTGTTCCGGTTTGAGTCGTCTTCACACTGCTTCTTGGCGTCTGTCTTTATATAGTTGTTCATCAGGATTTCTAATGAAGAGTTTTCTTCACTTCGTTTGAATAGAATATTCTCGAAGTTTTCCTCAAAAGTATCGCCTAATTTAAGCTGGTGATGTATTTCGCGACAACTGGCGTCATCATTTGTTGTAGCTTTTTCGAAAAGTTCCATAACTTGTCCATGCTCTAAACAATCAATGCAATTAATTGCACAGTGTCCCGAATTTGCCAGTTGAAGGTGAGCCTCAATAGCAGAATAAAGTTCGGCAAACTCGGCTAAGATAAAATTACAACATGCAGAAGATTTATGTAAGTTTTTCTTTGTTGATTGAATGCGCCAGCGTTTTATAAAGAGAATAGCTCTTGTAAATGTCGCCTGACCAAGAGATAACAGCTTTCGATTTATTTTCACAGGCAGTCTGTTGTCCCTACTAACCATGGGCCAACCAGCCAAACATTCAGAAATACTACTTTCATTGAAGTTCAGCAACAGCACAATTTCTTCTTCAAGATACATATAGTCGGGAATATGGTCCATCATGTTATTGTCGGGAATGAAGTAATTTGGACATTTCTTTTCGACTAGCCACTCGATCATTTCGCACAACAATTCACGAACACATTTCGCTATTCTGGATTCATTCCAAAATTCCGATGATCTGTTCTCACAAGCCCACAACATCAGAGTCTTGAAGTAGTAAGTACACAGAGGAGTCTTACGGCCATGTGCAGTGCACTGCTTGACTATTTTATTCTTTATCAGACGAAGAATATGATAAATATACTTCTGTACGGGGGACCAAGTATGAATCAAAGTTATTTCTGCCAGTGAAAAAGAAAATCTAAACACTGTTTTGTCTGAATGATTAGAGAAATGTGGCTTTGGAACCAGGTGGCATCCCTCACTCACAATCCTATCAATGTCGGTCTGTGATGGCCAAAATTGGGGCCGCTTCCTAGTTACCCATTCAGCGCTTTCTCGTGGCCAGGATTTGCATGGTATACTTGACACCATGTCAGTTTCTAAGCCTTGAAAATCTCTCATCTTTAGAGTGTGACCGTTGGAGTCTCTGAAACCATCTTTTACCTGTTTGAAGGTAAATAGCGACGACGTATTTGCCGGTCCATTGATTGGCCACTCTTTGCTAATAAATACGTCTGTGGTTAGGAAACGCCTTCCAACCAAGTGCCCTTCATACTCTGAAGACAGAGTTGGAACAACGAAGCGCAGTCTGGCGAATCCCGGATGTACACGTATCGTTTCTATGATGCAAGCAGTGCCTCCAAAATCAACAGGAATTTCTTCAGTGGACTCAACCGCAATGCAATGTGTCATAATGTGCATTAAGTCGATGTCAGAAGCATTTGCTATGATGTACTGGCAAGGTAGCTCAGCCACGCTACCTGTAAGTAGGGCCGGATGTGCAGGTCCTTCTTGCTTTAACACTTGTCGTAAGAAATTGCTGAGTTCCCTTGACTTATTCATGTCTTTAGAAAAGTAGAATCTGTCAAAGATAACATGACTGTTAAGTCAAATATTTGTCATCCGACATTGTGATAAGTCATGAATGTGTCTTGTAGTTGCTGCAAGTTGATTTGTGTTAACGGACACACGATTACAATTACGAACGCGAAGCAGCAGAGTCTGAATGTTTAAACTTTCCTTGATCTAATTGTCGCCAGTCAATTGCTGTTCGTAGGTCTATAGCCTATGATCTTTGATCTGTTGATTCTACTTTTCTAATGTGCAATTCCTACCTTAAGTCCAACCTTATAACATCGAATTCTTCGCCTGCGAAGCATCCTTGTCTTCAATGAAACCGATCTTAGCAGGTCTTCTGCCTCATTTCTCTGTTCTCTTAATATAGACTGAATGGGTTGGGGTTATATTTGGCGTTCCTCAGGGTTCGGTACTCGGACCCATCCTTTACATTCTCTTTACTGCCGACATCTCGCTCTTATTTTCTAAACACAGCGCAAATGGCCATCTTTATGCAGATGATACCCAGGCTTTCCTTCATGGTCCATCATCTGATCAATTATCACTAGTCCGTTCTATTGATTGTCTTGCTTCTGACCTTCACTACTGGATGTCGACTAACCGACTCTGCCTAAATGCTACAAAGACCCAGTTGATCTGGTTTGGGACTAGACAACGGCTTTCCAAACTTGACTTTCAATTGCTGTCTGAGAAATTCCCTGCTTACACATACTCTTCTAGTGTCCGTGACCTGGGTGTCACGCTTGACTCCTCCCTCACATTCACGGAGCACATATCTAACCTGACTCGCTCCTGCTTCTTTCAACTGAGGCGTCTCAGAGCCATCAGACGATCGGTCTCTCCCTCTGTCTTTACCACCATAGTACATGCCTTTATCTGTTCCCGACTTGACTACTGCAACTCACTCTCTTATGGGCCTCCCGAAACAGCGTCTTTCTCCCCTTCAATCGGTCTTAAATGCTTCAGCTAGGCTCATAGCCCGAATCCCTCGCTTTTCGCATATCTCTTCATATATGCTTGATGTCTTGCACTGGCTTCCTATCACTGCGCGCATCCATTATAAGATCCTCTTTCTAGTCTCAAAGGGTGCAGCTGAGCAGTGCCCCAAAGTATCTTTCTGACTATATGCGAAAGCCGATATCTGCGACCTCATCTCGTTCCTTGCCCTCTGCTGATTGGCTAGATCTTTTTGTTCCTAGGACTAGGACTACCTTGGCTCAACGCCGGGCATTTGCTGTGGTTGGTCCCTCTACTTGGAATGACCTTCCCCTCATTAAGGGCTAAACTAATGACTAGTTTTTCCTCTTTGGTCTCTCGTTCTTTAAAGACGTTTCTTTTCTCCCGGGGTTTTCGTGCTGAGAGCGCTTCTGAATAGTTATTCTGAGAGAGGCGCTATATAAATCTTTAGATACAATACAATACAATACAATAGTCGACCTTAGTCATCTCTGGACAATCCCCTACCTTGACGCGGCGCTCGTGAATAAGCCAGTGCATGCGCTTTGCTTCAGAGTAGGGCTTTAGAAAGTGATATTAAGATCAGTGATTTATTAGTTTGTTATGCTTAAACAGAACGTTATTAAGCGTAGGCCTATAATTGTAATTCTTAGAATTAAGCAGCCCAATTGAATAACCATCGCATATCTCGTCCAGTAAATCAACCAGCGAACAACAGATGACGTCAAGAGATGGTCTGTCGGCTGGATATTTTGGATAGCCTTTTGTAAACACGTAGTTCAGTCAAGACTCAGTCTTTGTAAAGTATATCCTTGAGACGCACAAAAATCACATTATTAAATGCCGTAGATAGGGCCTACTCTTATAATTATACGCATGCACAGTTACGGCGTTAAAATGCATTAGTTATTATTATTAAGGAGTATTTATATAGCGCCCCTCCAAGGTAATCTACTCAGAAGCACTCTCAGTCCAACCACGGCTAATCAAGACAGTCTTGAGGTTTACAAAGAACATAGTGGTGTGACCTCTAGGCACTAGGCGGAGTGCAACAGGGAGCCCATTCCAGGTCTTAGGGCCAGCGACCGAAAAAGAGAGCCGCTGCTTTATGGTAGTCCGCGAGCGGGAGACTAAGAGTTCGGCTTGATTAGCTGATCCGAGAGCAGATCGCCGCTGGACACCAGAGGTGGAGAAGCAGAGTTCCCGCAGGTTTAGGGGAGCGATACCCTCCATGCAGCGCCAGACCAGCGCAGAAACCCTATAGGCGATCCCCGCGGAAATGGAAGCCAGTGTAGTACATTCCGCATATACTCTGAGATGTGGCCAAATTTTGGGATTCGCCCAATAAAACGTGCCGCCGCGCGCAAAATTAAGCTTAGTTGTTAAGCCAGTGTAGTGTAGGAATTAATTTATCGAACCAGTGTCGCTGCCAGCACTATAATCAGAACTTCTCATTTGAGCCGATAGATCGATCGATCTCCGTGGTCGATCGCCTAGCAAAGGCCTGATCGATCGGTAACTCGATCGCGCTCGATGAGTTAAACTCCACGAGGAACCTGGAGCCAGACCATTATTTTATTTACCTAATTTACATTACTTCAATTTTTATTTACTAGGACCTGGAATAAGCTCCCTGTTGCGCTCTGCCTAGTCCCTAGAGGTCACACGGTCAAACCACTACTTTCTTTATTAACTTAAGGAATGTCTTATTTAGCCCCGATTGGACAGGGAGCGCTTTTGAGTAGATCACCTTGAAGCAGATGGTAGAAGACGAATGACGTTATATTATCTGTGCGTCAGAAGAAGAAGAAGAAGAAGAACAGCAGTCCCTTCAGCTAACCTGAGAGGCAGCCGTGGATGTGAAGTGTTAGCGACTTCATTTTCTTAGCATCGGCATATGAGGGCGGGTGACCTGTCCTCTTCTTGGCCGTCTCATGTTCCCACCGACAGTGCTCAGTCAGTGTACTCATTATAGCTGAGTAGACTAGGGGGCGTAGGTGGAGCAGAAATCTTGAACCAACTTTCTGTACTCTCGGGGAATTGAACCCCGACATCTCGACGGGCAGTTCAGCACGCCAACCACTACTCTATCGAGCACTGTGCATCAGCTAAGCCAATTTTGAATGCAACCGAAATTAAGCTATTGACCATATAGACCTACCTGTTATTTCGAGAGGTTAATAAGAAACGAAACCAGATGACCTAAGAACATTCGACTGACAACGTCGAGTGATGAGAGAATGCTGACTAGCAGGGACTTAGCTAGCGTTGGGCTTGGGGGCGGTTTAAGCCCCTAAAAATGACTCAAGCCCCAGCTTCAATATAGGCTCGGGCTACCGCACTCGCCATGCTCAAGGGTTAAAGCTAGCCCCCCCCACGAGAAGTCCTATTTACGTCACTGCTGACTAGACTTATTGATCGAAACACTGTGACAATACTGTACGTTAATTTTGTTTAGAAACCGATGAAAAACCCGTCGTCTGGTATTTTCCAATGCATCGGAAAGTGTATACACAGTTACACACATAACCATAACCAAAGATTTTATTGCTTCAAGTATCTTACAACATCACAAATAAATTATAGGCCTACATTGGCCAACAAAAGCAAAGAGAGAAAAACCCTTAAGGGACCAGAGTCCTGCTGACATGTACATGGAAAAGGTAGTAACAGGTTATGCATGAAAGTACCAAAAGTCGTAGAGCTTAACTAGTTAACTAAATCTATAAAATTAAACACAATGAGTGCCTGCACCGAGCACAGTATGTACACATGATTGAAGCACTTAAAGCAGGTAATCTGTGCGTGTATACTGGATATCCATTATATAACCTTTGAAGTGCGCCGAGAGGTATGCATGTCGGTAGCATGGCTATCTGACAAATCGGAAAAAATGGACTTGCATGTATGTATACATACAATCATGTATGCATGTATCTATGTATTTCCCTATGTATGCATCTATCTATCTATCTGTCCGCATGTCTGTCCATCCATCTGTTAATCCATCTATCCGTCCGTCCATCCGTCAATCCATCCATCCATCCATCCATCCGTCCGTCCGTCCGTCCATCCGTCCGTCCGTCCGTCCGTCCCTCTGTCCGTCCGTCCGTCCGTCGTCCGTCCGTCCATCCATCCATCCATCCATCCATCCATCCATCCATCCATCCATCCGTAAAGCCATCTATCCGTCCGTCCGTCCATCCATCCATCCTGTAACGATGTCCTGACCCTTAACCAAAACTTGTTAACTAAAATCTGTAGGTTCTATATAGATGCGATTAAACTGAATTGAACTCTAAATGGGTGTTTGATTATCAGTGGAATTCTGTGAGTTGCTCAGTACTAAAGACCAGTACATTAAGGTATGAAAGCAGATTAAAGTTTGGAAATAATAACCGTGATGCGTAGTTACGAACGATGGTATGGAACTCGTTGATTGGACGAATTCAATTTCCACGAGCGTTGGAAGAAGTCGTCTGCGGCGCATGCGCAGTGAGGCTTTACGGATGAAGATGCCGAGAGAATGGAATTGAACTTCGATGAACGGCAGAAGTCAGTCGGGTAGTTAATGGCGGATCTTCTCCTGTTCGGTTGAAATTACGCCTCGATTTCAACTGGACGATCGGTTGATTGTGCGGCACTGATAGACGTAAAAGTATCCTGTCGAATGATATGACATTTGTGTGGAATATCGCATTTCCCTATGTATGCATCGATCTATCCGACGATTGGTGACGTATCGGACGATATGCGTGCTTGTTTTAACTTAAGTTACGTGTGAACTCTGGATAGTCAGAGTGTCAGGTATTTAGCGTCGTGACACTCACGAGCTGAACGTAAGAACTACCTTCCGATGTGCTGAAGAGACGTGGTCGATGTATAGGAGCATTTGTTGTTCGAGAGAAAACTGATAGGAGAACGATTGGTCGAGTTTCAACAAGAAACGAACGATACAGAAAGTGCTCCTCGAATCGATACTACACACATGTCATGGATGTCAACGAGCGCCTTATTTGCTGAACTTTTTGACGAGTTTAGTGTTCTATTATAGCGATCGTAATTTTTCGGAGCGGAACTCGCGTTTTATGACGAATGCGCCTGATTTGCATATTTAGCCTCGCTTGTCTTACGTCACGCCGCCCACGCGAGCCTAAAATATGCAATTTAATGGCCGCCGGCGGTTATTGGTATTAAGGTACCTCATCATTTCGAAATTTAAAATGTCCATTATATCAGCATTTAACTTAAATTGCGAGCTGAAAATAGTCGCGTTTACCTACACATGCCCGTAATAATGTTTTGTAAAAAATTTAAAATCGCTAAAGCGTTCCCTTTTGGAGCCTTTAGTGGCAGGACAAACATACAAACGGAAGGACAAACTTCGAGTTTTATAATATAAGATTGTACAATTCCTACCTTAATCCCTACCTTAATTTCTCTCGAATTCTTCGTCTTCCAAGCGTCCTTGTCTTCAGTGAATCCGGTCTGAGCAGGTCTGCCTCATTTCTCTGTTCTCTTAAGATAACCGAACTTTGTCATCTCTTGACCAGTGTGATTCTCGTTAACGATAACGATAACTATAACTAAAAAATATCATTAACTATAACTATAACTATAACGAAAACAACAATAACGAAAATTCATCCAGTATTTTCGTTAATACAAAAATAAAAAAACCGAAGTGTAATATGGACGATTCGACATAAATGAGAACGAAAATGCGATATTTTTATTATGCAATTTGTCAGTTACTTTGGAAAGTCGTGTATTCATGAAGTGGAATGCACCAATGCTTCAAAGGCTTTCAAAGCTCTGAGCAAATTGTGAAATAGCGTGTTAATACGCACAATTTTGCTTATGACCTTAATTATTGTAACTAAGTAGTAACTAAAATTAACTAAAATAAAAATCCATTAGCTATAACTATAACTATGACTAAAAAATAATACTAACTATAACTATAACTATAACTAAAATAAAAAACCATTAACTATAACTGTAACTATAACTAAAATAAAATCTGTAAGGAGAATCACACTGCTCTTGACAATCCCCTATAATCCTATATTGTCGCGGCGCTCATAAAATAAGCCGGTGTCCTGCGCTTTGCTTCAGAGTAGTGCTTCAGAAATTGCTTATTATTATGTTGTTATGCTTAATCAGAACTCTCTAAGAGTAGGCTTGTTGCATATCTTACGCTTAAGCAGCCCAATCGAATAACTATCGCAAACCTTGTACAGTAAATCCAACCCTGCGAACAGTTGCAGTTGACGTCTAGAGAAATTTAATATATTGTGTGCATCAACTGACGATATACACTATACACTTATAGGCTACAACACGTAAATGCTGCAAATGCACTCAGCCAAACCTTCATCGCTAGTCCCCTGGAATTACTGGAACAACGCCTTTGTGAAGTTTTTAAACACGCTATGCATATGAGATCGCATGCATACAATGTATACATACTTGCATTCATATGAACTTACATGTACATATATATATATATGTGTGTATAAATTGTATATATATACAAATACATTACATAGATGAATACACAGACTCATCAACAGCCTTCATTCTGATGGTGCCACATCAAACCTGCCAACAGTTGCAGGTGACGTCTATAGAAATTCTTCAATGGATGACATTCCCTTCCGAATGCCTCTGCACGCCTGATTACCCATAAACAGAAGTGTGATCACATAACTGAAACCCATTGATTTCCCATAAACTAGCTACCGTATTGATTACACTGCAACTGTGGCAACTACAGGATTGGGATGCTCGTTTACAACTATCTTCACCATTTGGCTTTTGGCAATCTCATTGGATCATGGATGATGATTTCTTAACTGAAGTCGGGCGTCAGTTGCGTTCGGCAACTAACGGCGACCTCCAAGTTTCAGCAACGAGAAATAGACGACATGTTTCAAGGAGTTTCCTGTTTTTTGAGCCAACTGGAATAACGTTCCACTTGCCATCCGCAAACACCACCACCAGCCAATCGATCAATTCAGAATTGGATTCAATGTTCCTTGAGAAATCTCTGTGCGAAGGAGCGAGACAGAACGGCGCAGCCTGTAATGATCGTGATTGTAAATTGCGCATGATGACGATGATGATGATGATAATAATAATATTAGTATTAATAATAATATTGATAATAATAATAATAATAACGGCCTAATAATAATAATAGACCTAATAATAATAATAATAATGACGATAATAGTGTTGGTAGTGAGTAATGATCGATGAATGATGATGATGATGATGATGCATGATGATGATGATGATGATGATGATGATGATGATGATGATGATGATGATGATGATGATGATGATGATGATGATGATGATGATGATGATGATGATGATGATGATGATGATGATGATGATGATGATGATGATGATGATGATGATGATGATGATGCAATAATAATAATAATAATAATGATAATAATAATAATAATAATAATAATAATAATAATAATAATAATAATAATGATGATAATAATAATAATAATAATAATAATAATCCAACAGAAAAATGAAATATTATATGCGTCTTTCTCTTATTCATTGTGTAACAGTATTCTGGAACTCGCGAGTTAGCAGTACGCCAAATCTGCTTTAGCGTCCTAAACCTTGCAATCTTCGATATGAGGTAATGACAGTATTGTCAAAGCCTTACCCGACAGCTGCGGGAGGAAGAGGGCTGGCCACTTCTCCTGATAAAACCTTATAAATGTTTTCACCTTCTCGTATGGCAACAGATACATACAACAGCGTTCAGTCTTTGAATGCCCCTGCACGCGTAAATACCAATAATTAGGCCTACTACTTTATAGTCATGCACTGTGTGTACTTTAGCTGAACAGCTGACATCACCCGAAAAGTTGGAATTTCCCAAATAGGACCTGTATCTATTTCAACAACCGTTGATCGTCCAATGCCAATCAATTTGTTTATCTTTCTCTTCCTGCTTATTTGTTCAACTCTAGTTTAACTTCGCCGTGGAGTTTACATCTTCAGACTCCGGTCTTAACTTTTCTTTAGCAATGTTCTGCCTCTTCAGTTTTCTATTGGACCTAATTTCAAACTCCATCAGCTGTGAAATGCCAGCCCTACTGTATATGCATGCACTCAGTGCACTCACTTCGGGCATAGCAGTTTAACCAGCGTTTTCCGGAAAGGTAATTTACTATAATTGAAGACATAATTACACCTTATTGTTCTGTAGCTTAGGTCCTGGTGACGAAAATTCTCTGACACTGGCAATACGAAAGTTTTTGTCTAATTGACAGACAGTCATTCTGTTCATTTCCTTCACTCTCCTCGACAAAAAGTCAATCGTCTATAATTGGAAGACAGTCGTTCAGTGTTCAGTTTAAAAAATGCTGACATGCAGTTTTTAGATGGTTGAGATGAGCAGGCAGTACTTCATAGCAAATGGTATAAGTTACAAGTCTATGTTGGTCCCAGCGGTTTCAATAAGACTAGAACAACTTTTCTCAAAGTGTGTTCCGCAGAACCCTGGGGTTCCGTGTGGGTAGACAAGGGTTCCGTGAGAAAATTTAATTAAAGTTTTGTTTGAACGTGTTGTTACATTAGAAATCAAACAACGAGGTTAAGACAAGGGTTCCGTCTAAATATTTCATTTAAAATGATTCCTAATCTAATTTTTATGGATTAAAACTGCATATATCGGGATCACTATTATTAATTAAACCAGGGGTGTCAAATGTCCGGCCCGCGAGCCAATTGCCGCTCGCCGAAGATGATTTTCCGACCCGAGGAGCCTTGTCTAAAGTTTACACAATATGAGAATGAGGGTTCAAATTTGTCATTTTTCACTGCGTATTAAGCGAAATCAATCTGATGTGCTAGCAATAGGCCAGTCAATACGAAATCCTCATTCCGCTTTAGAGGTCTTTGTTAATAGCGTCGCTTTATTATATTTGCTCACACGCTCATCTCTGATTCCGGTTGTTTGTTAGTTAACCCGTTTTGGACCAATGTTCGTTTTTCGAACACATTTTATGATGACATCAAATTGGTTGAGTTTTCTTTTCAGGTGCGCTTATGTCAGCGATAGGTTTGATATGTCGGATAAATCGCAAAAAAATTGTTTTGAAAGTTTGAACGGTTTTTGTCTTATGCTAAATACCTCAACTCCAGTATGTTCAGCGTCTTTTGTTTGAAAATTTGTAATTTTGGTTCGATGTGTGATATCGCACGAGCTAATGGGCATTTGGCAAGTGCCCATATTTAGCACAAAGCACATGCCATTTGCATAATTATACTGTAATAAATGGAGTCGTAAATTTTTCATATCTGGGTCATGTTCGTTTTACGAACATTGGTCCAATACGGTACTGCTGGCGTCAAGTCAACGTTGATTTACATATGCATATTTCTGATCTTGAGCTACATGTATCAACCAAATCATATATCGTGTGCTTAGAGTGCAATGGTTCTATGTCCCTTGCTTTAAGCATTGGAGATAGAACCATTGCACTCTAAGCACACGATATATTGTATTGTATTGTATTTGAACACTTGTTATAGCGCCCCTACCAGATTGCCCATTCAGAGGCGCTCCCGACTACTGCGCGGACCGCTGAATCGGAGTTTCACGCCGAAGCGCATGAGCAATTGCGAGTGAAGGACTTGCCCAGGGTCCCTACGCGGCGGCTTTGAGGTGGATTCGAACCCGCAACCCTCCAGCTGCAAGGCACCGAACATACCCTACAGTTTTTGCTGCCACTGGGACAATACGGGTGAACTGCTTGTGAGACTGCCCTCTCATGAAATCAAGTGCGATGAAGAGAGCAGTGAGGATAGGGTGCTCCAAAATGTAATGTATTTCCCAAAAGTTTCAAAAAGTATTGCTCCACGGCGATTTTCCCATTCCATTTATCACTTTGTTCAACTGTACCAATTTTCAGACCAATTGAAAAAGGTTAAGCCTTGCCCCCGGCACAAAAATGTTAGAATATGTGAAAA
Source organism: Aporrectodea caliginosa (assembly GCA_020284085.1). Classification (NCBI taxonomy): domain Eukaryota; kingdom Metazoa; phylum Annelida; class Clitellata; order Crassiclitellata; family Lumbricidae; genus Aporrectodea; species Aporrectodea caliginosa. The sequence continues at coordinate 744,046 of JACEVL010000005.1, read as the reverse complement.
TATGCGAATTTGCTTTAAAAATCGGCAATATCATGGAGGAAAAACGTAATTATTTTCATGATGATTAACTTCTTTTGTGAACTATTGTATGCAGAGGTGTAGTATTGGTACTTGTACTTGTACTCCAGTGTAACTTGAGTACGGTCTTTAAGTACTTGAACTTGTACTGGAGACCTAAGTATGTGTACTCGTACTTGAGACCTAAGTACTTGGACACAAATGACATTTCTACAGGCACTCGGATACTTTACCAGTAAGCTTTGTCTTTCCTTTAAGTCATTAATTCTTACGTTCTGGATATTGGATATTTTGGCAGTTCTTTATGGAGTATGGACCGCATCTTGATCAGAATTTCTTCCGGCTGTCTTGCTAAAATAGCGGCCACGGACGGTGGTAGTGCTAACAATTAAAATACTAATATTCCTAGAGCGGTTAAGTTTGGTTATGATAATTTCACTCTCAAGGGAAATGCTACTTCTGCTGAGTGCAAGTTTTGTAGTGAGAAAACTATAATTGAAGTAAACAACTGGCACAACATCAAACTTTGTTAAACACTTGCAAAGACTCCATACGGAGAGGTGAGCAGTGACTAACAAATCATTTGAACTCTATCGAGTAATGTAATGTACATGTCAGTCGTCGAACTTTCTCAGCACCATACGAAAGCCGCAATATATAGGAAACCAGCTTATTCACCGAAATAATGCATTTTATGAATTGTATTATAGGACTTCTAGCAATAAACCACTGAGCTTATACATGAAATTCATGTGTGAATGGGGCTCACTTGTGAAAATTGTGAGTTTTCTATGTTCCTCTGTGTTCTATGTTTCTCTCGAAAAAGTCTTCCGCTGCGTGTGCGAGATGGTGCCTACAACTAGTATGTTCTTATTTAATGTGTGCAGATATGATTATGTCTTATGTGAATGAGACACATGCTTTGTTGAGGACTATATCAAGTTTCTTTGGCAGTGGTGAGCAGGTGCTACACAAACGTCTCATTTTGGCACGGTAATCACAGATACGGTTGCAGCAACCGAAACTGCAGACCTCATGCATCAAAAAAGTCAAGCTATTTGGTCACTACTGTACACGATCTTCTGTGAAACCGAGAACCTTATAATCACAAGTGACAACCTGGTTGAATATCAGAGGCCATGATGACTTTGATGAAATTGACTGTTTGGACGTTTGAAATGCAGCAAAACTGTTCTTGACAAACCAGCGTTGAGAGTTGTGAGTGTGCCTGCATCTAGGGCTCCGGTTGAAAGTGTGTTTAGTTTAATATTAAAACAGTTTCGATCGAATCTGAGTGACATCCATTATATTTCTCAAAAAAGCAAAGTTATAAATGAGTGCATGTAGCAATACACCATTGCTTTGTCAAAGAAGTAAATCCTTGTTCTTGCAGTAGCCATGTGTATTTGTACTCGTACTTGTACTCGAGACCTTAATACTTGTACTCGTACTTGTACTTGATACTTAAGTATTTGTACAGGTACTTAATACCTCAGTAAACGCTTACTTGTATTTGTACTTGCAATCTTTCATGTCCTGGCCAATAAATATGAAACATATTGGTTTTTTCATATATAATTAAATACCGGTAATTTGTGTTTTAAACCGAAAAATTGCGAATATTGCTAAAACTTCATCGTGCTGGGGGCAAGGCTTAGCCTTAATCTAAAAGCCTAAAATTTGGATTTTTAGACTCATCTGTATGAGACGCATGGGAAAATGTCCGTGGAGCAAAGATATTTCAACTTTTATTTTTCTGGAGCACCCTAAGCGAGGAGCAATCGAATATCAGGGCAATGGATGTGTTGTGGTGGCATTGTGGAAAGACAACAAGCCAGTGTTCGTAGCATCAAACCATGTCGGTGTGAGTCCAACTGTGTCCAAGAGACGCTACTCCAGTGTTGACAAGTAAACTGCCCTATGATGATTTACTCATGCAACAAGACAATGGGTTGTGTCGACCTAGGCCTACTTGATAGGTTCAGTGAATGCAGGCCGGACATGCGCGGTAATAAGTGAGGGTTCTGCTTCTGCACCCATGCTGTCAACATATGTGTAGTGATTGCCTGATAAGTGCACGTGGTGGTTGGTGGCAAAAAGATCAGCTGTAGTTTGTGCGAGACATCGTCCGAACCCTGCTCCAGAGATGTTTCAGGCATCGCCGCTTGTTGCACCGAGAACAGTTCGACCCGACATACGCTATGACGGTACATGTGACGGTCACAATCTGGAGAAAGGCAAGACTGAGGACCGATGCAAACTGTGGATGGCTGTAGCAAAAACACACTGCACATGTGCGTGAAGTGCAACAAACGCCTTCATCAGAAGTGTTTCACAGCTTTTCATATTCCAGCGTAGCATCTATAGTGTCGAACACATGAACAGTAAGAATTTTTACAATTTCGATGCCACTGGGTACAAAGCTGAGTCATTTCTTTCTGACATAGGCCCTACCAATAAGTTGATGCTGAAAACATTAAATTTCAGATGGTTTCGGTTTTAACACCAATTATCCATTTTTATTACGTTATTTTGTTACAATGTAATTTCATACATGTTCAATATTTCAAATGTTGTTAATAGCCTATTGGCCCAATGTTCGTAAAACGAACATATGCCCAATTTGCATACGTTATCTGAGAATAGTAAAAAAACATAATACATCAATCAATCAATCAATCAATGAAACTTGATATAGCGCCCCTTCAAGATATCTACTCATGCGTTCAAACATTGCCATCAAGGCCCCAATAATTATCACAGTTCATAAAAAATTTTCTTATTAAAGTTTTGGTCCAAAACGGGTTAACAAATATCAAAAATCACGAAACCCTTCTAAAATTTAGCCTAATGTGTTAGCAAAATTTAATAAGAAGCGAGAAGTGGACAGTGAATCAAGATCGTTTCACGACATTTGTACTACTGTATATTTTTTATTCAGTAGGCCTAATCTTTTCCCTTCACGTAGGCTACCTTCGGTACACCGGAGAACATAATTGATTTAAACTTATTTAATTAATTTGTTATTGTTAGCATACTATGCGTTTGACACGGACTTGGGTTTAACTCATACCTTCATTCCCTAGGTGGCAGCAAAAGTACAATGAGCTTGCGCCTTGCATGGCTGCAACTTTGTTGATTTATATCTTCTGTAACTTCTGTTCTTGTGAATTGTTTAATCGTCAACCATCCTTTTCAGCCGGGGTTGGGTCGGGAGCTCTCATGAGTAGTAACCTTGAAGGGGCGCTATATTAATCTTCGGAATGAATAAACGAATGAGCAGCGCAGTGCGTTTGTCGGGCGCTTCATTAAAGAATAAATATTATTTAGGGGCCTATTATTATTATTTTGTAACTATCAGAATTAGAAAAAATTGAGTTCTATATGTACAGTACCTAGAAACTAGAATAAATTGATCTCAGGCTTAGGGCCTAACGAGTGTTATGTGATGTTCATAACTGATAATGAAGATCAAAATTAGGATTTTAAACGCCGAATTTGACTGTATCTATGCTAAAAGATGCACCATTTAAGATTTAGTTTTGCAAAGATTTTCTGGGGACGGGTACACCGAGCCCTTTCCATACTATACCTTATTTTGCTCAGGCGCTATTGGGACTCTGGCCCGCAACTTGCTGGAAAATTTTGCCATTGGCCCACCATTAAAAGGTTTTGACACTCCTCCATTAAACCTATATTGGTCTACCTCGCATGGAGGCGCTACGTATACCAGAACATGGTTGGGTTAGAATGTCAAAAAATGTTCAAATCAAAATGGTTCCGTAGTTAAAAAGATTGGAAGAGCTGGTCTAGAGAAATGAAATATTAAATTAAGGAAACAAATCCAAAACGTCATTAATCTAAACACATGATGAAAAAGAATACCGTGTTGCGTTAGGAATGTTCTAGTGCCATGATCTTAGCGAAAAGATTAGTAAAATAGACATCAAGCTACATTTAGCAAATCCTTACACAGAAAAGCGTCAAAGAAGTAGTAACTCCAATTTAAAATACTTTATAGCCTATCTAAATAAGTAGCGATTTGCCTGTTCTCTAAGATAGTTCATTGTCTTCAATATCTTGTCCTAATGCCAAAAGTTACGTGTATTCTTTCCGCGTTTTGTGTCTTCTTTTCGTAACTCCTCTCGACAAAAATATCGGCAATGCAAGAGAATCGCTCTATGTACAGTTTGACCAAGTTGAAAAATCTCTAATACGGCTACGTCATGCATGTGCGTTGAGAGTGATCAAAGCGGCTACCTTTAATATCCTGTTTCTTAAACCATTTACATCAGTCCCGTTTAGACACCGCATCTTCACATACCGAATGAATTCAACTGGAGAGAGAACAACGACGAACGGACGCATTTTATCTGCTGATAACCCGTTGACTATGTTTCCAACATTCATTCTCATGGTCCTTAACGTTTTTACTCGCATGAGCAACAATCCGAACACAGTTTGAATGTAGTTGTCAAACAGCGGCATCAATGTACTCGACAAAACAAAGCAACACCAAGATTCATATGCTTGGACCGTAAACAGTATCGATATCAAACTACTGACACGTTGTTCTGCCTCTTCGCAAAGTCTCAGAGCACGCGAATAATCGTGAAGAAACGTATAGTAAAAATTTGCTCTGTAGGCAACGCCAATGAAATACGTCACCTTTGGAAACAATTTGTCCAGCATACGAAGCAATATGTGTTCTAGAAACCATGAGCTCGAATCTGCAGTGTGTGGTACACGCATCACTTTGCTTTCAACTGTGTTGTGGTTACCAACGCTTGGCTCATTTTTCCAATTGATCAGAAATTGTCCGTTCCGGTTTGAGTCGTCCTCACACTGCTTCTTGTCGTCTGTCTTTATACAGTTGCTCATTAATCTTTCCAACAAAGAGGTATCTTGATTTGGGATCAACAGCATATTGTCAAAGTTGTCTTCGAGTTGTCTCTTGTGGGAAGTTTCAGCAAGTTGAAGCATTACTGTCATGCATGTGCTTTGAGGCTGATCAAAGCGGCTGCCTTTAATATTCTGCAGCTTAAAGCATTTACGTCAGTCCAGTTTAGACACCGCATCTTCAAATACAGAATGAATTCAGTTGGAGGCAGACCAACGATGAAGGGGCGCATGTTGCCTCCTGGACAACATTTTACTTCGGTTTGAACCTTCTCAAATATTTTTACTTGCAACAGCAAAAATCCGAACACAGTTTGAATGTAGTTGTCAAACAGGGGCATAAATTTACTCGACAAAACGACAGAACACCAATAATCATATGTTGGGGCTACAGTTTTAATCTTGTCCAGACCTACCATACATTGTATTGCTTCTTCGCAAAGACTCAGAGCACGCGAATAATCGTGAAGAAACGCATAGTAAAAATTTGCTCTGTAGGCAACGCCAATGAAATATGTCACCTTTGGAAACCATTTGTCCAGCATACGAAGCAATATGTCTATAAGCAAATATGACCTCGAATCTTCATTGTGTGGTACACACATCACTTTGTTTTCAACTGTGTTGTGGCTACCAACGTTTGGCTCACTTTTCCAATTGATCAGAAATTGACTGTTCCGGTTTGAGTCGTCTTCGCAATGCATCTTGCTGTGTGTCTTTATACTTTTGCTCATAAGACTTTCTAATGAAGAGTTTTCTTCACTTTGTTTGAATAGAATATTCTCGAAGTTGTCTTCAAAAGTATCGCTTAATGTAAGCAGGTGCTGTGTTTCGCAACAACTGGCGTCATCATTTGTTGTAGCTTTTTCGAAAAGTTCCATAACTTGTCCATGCTCTAAACAATCAATGCAATTAGTTGCACAGTGTCCCGAATTTGCCAGTTGAAGGTGAGCCTCAATAGCAGAATAAAGTTCGGCCGACTCGGCTAAGATGAAAGTAGTACATGCAGAAGATTTATGAAAGTTTTTCTTGGTTGATTGAATGCGCCAGCGATTGACATAGAGAATATCTCTTGTAATTGCCATCTGAAAAAGAGATAACAGCTTTGGATTTAGTTTCACAAGCAGTCTGTTGTCCCTACTAACCATGGGCCAACCAACCAAATATTCAGAAATACCACCTTCATTCAAGTTCAGCAGCAGCAAAATTTCTTCCTCAAAATTCTCGTTGTCGGGAAAATGGTCCATCATGTTGTTGTCTGGAATGAAGTAATTTGGACATTTCTTCTCGATTAACCACTCGATCATTTCGCACAACAATTCACGAACACATTTTGCTATTCTGGATTCATTCCAAAATTCTGATGATCTGTTCTCACAAGCCCACAACATCAGAGTCTTGAAGTAGTAAGTGCACAGAGGACTCTTACGGCCATATGCTGCGCACTGTTTGACTATGTTGTTTTTCATCAGACGAAGGATATGATAAATATACTTCTGTACGGGGGACCATGTATGAATCAAAGTTATTTCTGCCAGCGAAAAAGAAAATCTAAACACTGTTTTGTCTGAACGATTAGAGAAATGTGGCTTTGGAACCAGGTGACATCCTTCACTCACAATCCTGTTAATGTCTACCTGTAATGGCCAAAATTGGGTCCGCGTCCTAGTTACCCATTCAGCGCTTTCTCTTGGCCAGGACTTGCATGGTATACTTGACACCATGTCATTTTCTAACCCTTGGAAATCTCTTATCTTTAGGGCGTGACAGTTGGAGTCTCTGAAACCATCTTCTACCTGTTTGAATGTAAATATTGACGACGTATTTGCCGGTCCATTGATTGGCCAGTCCTTGCTAATAAATGTTTCTGTGGTCAGAAAACGCGTCCCAATCAAGTGGCTTTCATACTTTGAACATGCAGCTGGAACAGCAAAGCGCAGTCTGGCGAATCCCGGATGTACATTTGTCGTTTCTATGATGTAAGCAGTTCCTCGAAAATCAACAGGAATTTCTTCCGTCGACGCAACCACAATGTGATGTGTCATAATGTGCATTAAGTCGATGTCAGTAACATTTGTTATGATGTACTGGCAAGGTAGCTCAGCCATGCTACCTGTAAGTAGGGCCGGAAGTTCAGATACTTCTTGCTTTAGCATATGTCGTAAAAAATTGCTGAGTTCCCTTGACTTATTCATGTCTTTAGAAAAGTAGAATCTGTCAAAGATAACATGACTGTTAAGTCAAATATTTGTCATCCGACATTGTGATAAGTGATGAATGTGTCTTATAGTTGCTGCAAGTTGATTTGTGTTAACGGACACACGATTACAATTACGAACGCGAAGCAGCAGAGTCTGAATGTTTAAAATTTCCTTGATCTACAGCTACTTGCTATGTCATAGGTCTATAGCCTATAATCTTTGAACTGTTGATTCTACTTTTCTAATGTGCAATTCCTACCTTGAGTCCTACCCTATTCCGTCGTATTCTACGCCTTCCAAGCGTCCTTGTCTTCAATGAAACCGGTCTTAGCAGGTCTACCTCATTTCTCTGCTCATTTAAGATAACCCAGCATCGCTGGACAGCCCACTCTCTTGACGCGGAGCTCATGCATAAGCTGGTCTCATGAGCTTTGCTTCAGAGTAGCGCTTTAGAAATGCTATTAAGATCAGTGAATGTTCTTATTTTTAAACAGAACTTTATAAAGAGTAGGCCTACTGTAATTCTTAGGCTTAAGCAGCCCAATGAAATAACCATTGCATACCTCGTACAGTAAATCCAACCCAGCGAACAGCAGGTGACGTCAAGAGATGGTCTGTTTTCGATCGCCTTTTGAAAACACGTAGTTCAGTCAAGACTCAGTCTTTGTAATGTATGTCCTAGAGACCCACAAAAATCACGTAGTTAAAATGAAGCACATATACACTCTTATACATAGACCTACATGTACAGTTAAGGTGTTAAAATGCAGTAGTTGTTAAGACATTGTAGTGTACTGTGTAGAAGGTTTATTATTTAATTAATTAGTCGAACCAATGTCGCAGCCAGCACTATAATCAGAGCTTCTCATTTGAGGCGATCGAACGTTACATAGCTGTCCTATGCGTTACCAAATAAATGTTAACGGAGTGGACCTGGTAACGGAGTAGACAATTTGGGTTGCAGCACGGTAAATACCATATTATCGCACACGCGTCCACATCAATCGTTGGTCAAATCATTATTTTGCTTATAAGCGTTATATTACAAATATTATTGGAATTAAATTTATTCATGATCATTGTACAAACGCAGTAACGGAGTGGCTGTATAATAAAAAAAACACATCTGGTACGAAATAAATGAAAATTGGTAAGAAATTTGTCGGACCATTCATATCGATGGTGAAGATATAAATAGCTTACATAGATCTTCACAGAAGAGATGAGTCAAGTTGCGCGACCACAAAATTGAATGGTTCTGAGATACAAGATTATTTTTACATGGTAACGGAGTATACATAAATCCTGGGGACAAGTTTAAAAATTTCTTTTAATTGTACTGAAGATACGGTTCACCAAGTTGTGTCTTAAAACATGCACAAATATTAATACATGAGAAACACGTGAATTTTTTGGCTTAATACAAAACATTTTGAAATGGTAGACTAAAGCAGTAAGTACAATAGCCTAGGGACAGTATCGGAATGGAACATTTTTGATTCAAAATAAATTTTAATAAATTGCGTTATTGTTTTGAATTACTTTCAAATATCTTAAATTGTGGACTGATCGATAACATTTTAATATCAACACTTGGCATAATCAGACTAGGTATAGTTTTTCGAGAAATGACCCGGGACAGCTGAATTGTGAATTCATGCAATTACCGGAAAATGACTCATCTATGTATTTCCTTATGTATACATCTATCTATCCATCTGTCCGCGAGTCTGTCCATCCATCCATCCATTCATCCATCCATTCATCATCCATCTATCCATCATCCATCCATCCATTCATCCATCCATCCATCCAACCATCCATTCATCTATCTATCCATCCATCCATACATCCATCCGTCTATTCAGCCAGCCATCCTGTGACGATGTCCTGACCCTTACACAAAATTGTTATCTAAAATCTATACATAGATGTGATTAAACTGAATTGAACTCTATATAGGTGTCTGATTATCACTGGTGTAGTATGATTTGCTTAATTAGTACTAAAGACCAGTACAATGAAGAGCTGATGACGACGAGAGAAATTTAATAATAGGATGGTCTGTCAGCTGGATGTTTTCTATAGCCTTTGAAAGGCACTTAGTTCAATCAGGACTTTTCATCCACTTCAAGCCATCTTCGCAAAGGCAATATTTGCCAGCTGCTTTTATTATGTTCATCAACTGCGTACCTGACGGTATACATTTATGCTAAATGCTGCAAATGCACTCGTCCATACCTTCATCACTAGTCCCCTTGAATTACTGTAACAGCGCCCTATGTGAAGTTTTTAAAAGCACTACAGATCACATGCACACATGCATACATACTTGCATTCATACTTACTTACACACACAGATATATATATATATATATATATATATAATTATATATATATATACATTACATAGATAAATACACACATGCATCAACAGCGTTCAAATCAAACCTAGATAAATGACAGTCCGTTCTGAATGCCTCTGATTGCCTAATTGCCCATAAACGGAAGTACGACCGTATAATTGAAACTCCATTAACTAGCTACCGTATACAGTAGGGTGGAGTGAAAAAACAAAGTTAACATTTCAGAATCGGCAGGGTGTGCAAAAGTTGTGTACTGTATACAGTAGCCTGGGGGTAAAATAATACCGGATTTGATGAACTTCTTGAGGTGCCCCAAGGCCACCCAAAAAACACAAAAAGTCTAAATTTTGCATAAACGTCTTCAAATTTGTGAAACTTACAATGTAATGTTTTGCACTAATTTGATTTTATTATGGCAATGTCTTTTGTTAGTACGTTGAAGACTGAAACACATCCCTAGATTCGGTCACGTCTCTGGCTATATGCTGGACGTCCTGCACTGGCTCCCCCTCCAGCAACGAATGACGTACAGGATCGTTGCTTTGATCTGGCGGTGCTTGCTGGGCCTTGCCTGTCTACCTTCGCGAGCTCTGCTGCCCTACCATGGGTGTCAGAGGCCGTTGCTGCCTCCGCTCAACCGAGCTGGGTGTGCTCCTTGTCCCTTTTACCAGTACATCTAATAGGCAGAACCGCGCCTTCTCAGTCGTTGGCCCCTCGGTCTGGAACGGGCTCATCTTTGTCCTGCGTTTGCTCTTCAGAGTCCGTTCTGATACGTTCTATTCTAACCTCAAAACTGTCCTTTTTAGCCGTGCTGGGGTCGAGAGCACTTCGGAGTAGTAGCCATGAAGGGGTGCTATAGGCCCCTATAGATCTCTTGAAGGAATGAATGAATAAATGAAAAAGGTCGACTGCAAAAATGGCAACCAAGAAGCCGAAAACAAGAGAAACTAGTAGTTGTCCAGTATTTGGCTTTCCTTCAGAATTGCCTCAAACCGACATGTGCTGACATGATGAAATTCTCCCGGTTCGTTGTGATGATAAGAAACGAGAGGAAACAATAATGTAGCTTATATGGGAGCGCTCCTTATTTCTTAAATGGGACCTACATAAGTCTTCAAAACGAATGAAATGAACGAATGAATGATTGAATGAATAAATTAATGAAAGAAAGGATCCAACAGTAGCTGATATAGCAGAATGGGTGGCGCATGCTCTTCAAGAACGGTGGTGCAAAGCTGCTGGGAAATGCCGTGATGAAGTTGCTAATGGAAAACCAGGTCGAGTATAGTCAATTCAAGATGGCTTACAACTGCTAACAGAATTCTGCGTTTCCATGCTGAGTCTGCAAAACCATCACAGAAGGTTATCGCCATCGTCATTGTCATCGAATGATTGCATTATCAAGATACTTGTCCAAAGGTATCCTGGAGATTGTTGATCCAGTAGTACAAAGGAATGTCTTCTTTGGGCATGCTGAGAATCTTGTACTTGCGATATTAATTTAACCGATGACAGAGGTTATATAAGAGATACGTGTCGGACGACAAGGCAGAACCACTACAATCAGACAGTTCCGTGTGCCAACATTTAACTTTGCTGCTACAGATTACGTTGACTTAATAAGTTGGAAAGAAACCAGCAGATGTCTGGAACTTCGGAACCTTCTCGTAAAAGGCTGATGTCATAAAAAGAAATTCAGGAACTTGTCAAGAACAAAGAATGCGAATGAAACGAAACCATTACTGAATTTCCAAAGTCTCTTTATCTTACCCATGCAAGTTAAAGATGTACCAGACTTGTACTGTAACTGAAGAGTCACCGTCTGTGTGACAGTGTGTGTAAAATGAAGATCAAAGAGATGGATTTATACGGGCCATACTACAATCAAGAAGCTTTGTTAAAACGTTTGATTCAAAATCTGATTTTCGAGCAACGAGATACGTTTGAAGTGATTCGAGGAAACTTGACAGAAAACATTTTCAGCAAATAATAATAATCAAACCAATTTCAGTTTCCGAATTTGCATTATTTAGTGTTCAAGTGAAAGTAATTTTGCATAGTTTAGTCCGTTCATATCAGTGAGGTTACAGCATATAATTATAGTATACACATTACACAATTTAACACATTATGAAAGATCTCAATTTTTGGGTTATAATGAGATTGGTTTTTACAGTTGGGGCACCTCAAACCATAATACTAGAGGCAAGATATTTTACGCAAGCAAGACTAGCATCCATACACAAGTTTTGCACCCCCAGCCAATTGAAGATTCTCGGAAAAATTTTCCTTATAACTTTCACTCCACCCTAGGTAGTATACAGTACTAGATTGGGTTGCGCGTCTACAACTGCCTTCTCCATTTGGCCTCTGACAATCTCATTGGATCATGGATGGTGATTTCTTTACTGCAAGTCGAGCGTCATTTGCGTTCGGCAATTAACGGCGACCAGCAGCGAGAAATATACGACATGTTTCAAGGAGTTTCCCGTTTTTGTTTGAGCCAACTGGAATAAGGTGCCACTTGGCATCCTCAACCACCACCACAAGCCAATCAATCAATTCAGAATTAGATTCAGAGCAACAGTGTTCCATGAGGAATGTCTGTTCGGATGAACGAGACGGAACGGCGCAGCCTGTAATGATCGTGAATGTAAATTACGCATGATGATGACGACGACGACGACGACGACGACGACGATGATGATGATGATGATGATGATGATGATGATGATGATGATGATGATGATGATGATGATGATGATGATGATGAACAGCAATAATAATAATAATAATAATAATAATAATAATAATAATAATAATAATAATAATAATAATAATAATAATAATAATAATAATAATAATAATAATAATAATAATCCAACAGAAAAATGAAATATTATATGCGTCTTTCTCTTATTCATTGTGTAACAGTATTCTGGAACTCGCGAGTTAGCAGTACGCCAAATCTGCTTTAGCGTCCTAAACCTTGCAATCTTCGATATGAGGTAATGACAGTATTGTCAAAGCCTTACCCGACAGCTGCGGGAGGAAGAGGGCTGGCCACTTCTCCTGATAAAACCTTATAAATGTTTTCACCTTCTCGTATGGCAACAGATACATACAACAGCGTTCAGTCTTTGAATGCCCCTGCACGCGTAAATACCAATAATTAGGCCTACTACTTTATAGTCATGCACTGTGTGTACTTTAGCTGAACAGCTGACATCACCCGAAAAGTTGGAATTTCCCAAATAGGACCTGTATCTATTTCAACAACCGTTGATCGTCCAATGCCAATCAATTTGTTTATCTTTCTCTTCCTGCTTATTTGTTCAACTCTAGTTTAACTTCGCCGTGGAGTTTACATCTTCAGACTCCGGTCTTAACTTTTCTTTAGCAATGTTCTGCCTCTTCAGTTTTCTATTGGACCTAATTTCAAACTCCATCAGCTGTGAAATGCCAGCCCTACTGTATATGCATGCACTCAGTGCACTCCCTTTGGGCATAGCAGTTCAACCAGCGTTTTCCGGAACTGTAATTTACTAATAATAATAATAATAATAATCTTCGTTTAATTTCAAACTGACACAACGCAGAATGATTACAGTGTACAATTATGCAATTTAACTAGTTAACTACTAACAGAACAGACAGCCTGCAATACAACGGCGCTATTAGCAGCCTACTATGATTGAAGACGTAATTAAACCTTACAGTTCTGTAGGCCTAGGTCACGGTGACAAAAATTCCCTGACACTGGTAATACGAATCGTTGAGAGACAGTCATTTGTTTTCATTTACGTCACACTCCTCGAAAAAAATCAATAGTGTATCACTGGAAGATAGTCGTCCTGTGTTCACTTTAAAAACTGCTGACCTGCGAATGCAGCTTTAAGATGGTTGAGATATTCAGGCAGTTCTTCATAGGAAATGGTATATGTTACAGGTCAATGCTGCGGTTTAAGTGAGTCTAGAGCAGCTTTTCTCAAAGTGCGTTCTGCGGAACCCTGGGGTTCCGTGTGGGTAAGACAAGGGTTCCGTGAGAAAATTTAATGAAAGTTTTGTTTCAATGTGTTGTTACATTAGAAATCAAACAACTAGGTTAAGACAAGGGTTCCGTCGAAAAATTGCATTTAAAATGATTTGCAATCTAATTTTTATGGATTAAAACTGCATATACCCCGATCACTATTATTAATTAAACCAGGGGTGACAAATTTCCGGCACGCGAGTCAATTGTGGCTCGCCGAAGATGATTTTCCGACCCCGAGGAGCCTTGCCTAAAGTTTACACAATATGAGAATGAGGGTTCATATTCGTCATTTTTCACTGGTTATTAAACGAAATCAATCTGATGTGCTAGCAATAGGCCAGTCAATACGAAAACCTCATTCCGCTTTAGAGGTCTTTCTTAATAACCTCACTTTATTATTATTTGCTCACACGCTCTTCTCGATTTCCGGTTGTTTGTTAGTTAAAAAATATCAAAAGTCACGAAACCCTTCTAAAATTTAATGTGTTAGTAAAATTTAATAAGAAGCGAGAAGTGGACAGTGAATCAAGATCCTTTCACGACATTTGTACTACTGTATATTTTTTATTCAGTAGACCTAATCCTTTCCCTTCACGTACCTTCGGTACACCGGAGAACATAATTGATTTAAACTTATTTAATTAATTTGTTATTGTTAGCATACTATGCGTTTGACACGGACTTGGTTTTAACTCATGCCTTCATTCCCTAGGTGGCAGCAAAAGTACAATGAGCTTGCGCCTTGCATGGCTGCAACTTTGTTGATTTATGCCTTCTGTAATTTGTGTTCTTGTGAATTGTTTATTCGTCAACAATCCTTTTCAGCCGGGGTTGGGTCGGGAGCGCTCCTGAGCAATAACCTTGAATGGGCGCTATATAAATATTCGGAATGAATTAATGAATGAACAGCGCAGTGCGTTTGTCGGGCGCTTTAAAGAATAAATATTATTTATTATTATTTGTAACTATCAAAATAAGACAAATTTGAGTTCTATATGTACAGTACCTATTAACTAGAATAAATTGATCTTAGGCTTAGGGCCTAACGAGTGTTATGTGATGTTCATAACTGATAATGACGATTAAAATTAGGATTTTAAACGCCGAATTTGGCTGTTTCTATGCTAAAAGATGCACCATTTAAGATTTAGTTTTGCAAAGATTTTCTGGGGACGGGTACACCGAGCCCTTCCCATACCTATACCTTCTTTTGCTCATGCGCTGTCGGCACTATGGCCATCCACTTGCTGGAAAATGTTGCCATTTGACTACTATTAAAAGATTGTGACACTCCTCCATTAAACCTATATTGGTCTACTCTTCATGCAGGCGCTGCGTATACCGGAACATGGTTTGGTTAGGATGGGGTTCTGTCAAAAAATTTCAGATCAAAATGGTTCCGTAGTAAACCAAGATTGGGAAGCACTGCATGGTCTAGAGAAATGAAATATTAAATTAAGTAAACAAATCCAAAACGTCATTAATCTAAACACATTATGAACAAGAATACCGTGTTGTGCTTGGAATGTTCTATAGTGCCGTGATCTTAGCGGAAACGTTAGTAGAATGGACATCAAGCTACATTTAGCAAATCCTTAACTTTTAAATCCTTAAAAGCGTAAAGGAAGTGGCAATTCCAATTTAAAATACTTGATAGCCTATCTGAAAAGTAGCGATTTGCTTGTTCTTCAAAAAATTTCCCTGTCTTTGAGATCTTGTCCTATTGCCAACAGTTATTCCTTCAGTGCTGTGTAATGTGTATCTTCTTTCCGTCACTCCTGTCGACAACAATATCGCAAATGCAACGCATCGTTGCAAGAGAATCGCTCTATATTTTCAGTTTGACCAAGTTAAAAAATCTCTAATACCGCTACGTCATGCATGAGCTTTGAAGCTGATCAAAGCGGCTGCCTTTAATACCCCGCAACTTAAACCATGTACACCAGTTCCGTTTAGACACCGCATCTTCACATACCGAATGAATTCAACTGGAGAGAGAACAACGACGAACGGACGCATTTTATCTGCTGACGAACTGTTAACTTTGTTTCCAACATTGATTCTCATGGTCTTTAGCATTTTAACTCGCAAGAGCAAGAATCCGAACACAGTTTGAATGTAGTTGTCAAACAGCGGCATCAATGTACTCGACAAAACGAAGCAACACCAAGATTCATATGCTTGGACCGTAAACAGTATCGATTTCAAACTACTGACACGTTGTTCTGCCTCTTCGCAAAGTCTCAGAGCACGCGAATAATCGTGAAGAAACGTATAGTAAAAATTTGCTCTGTAGGCAACGCCAATGAAATAAGTCACCTTTGGAAACAATTTGTCCAGCATTTTAAACAATATGTGCTCGAGAAAATATGAGCTCAAATTTTCATTGAGTGGCACACAAGTCACTTTGCTTTCAACTGTGTTGTGGCTATTAACGCTTAGTTCACTTGTCCAATTAGTCGAAAATTGGCAGTTCCGGTTTGAGTTGTCTTCATACTGCATCTTGTCGTCTGTCTTTATACATTTGGTCATTAATCTTTCCAATGAAGAGGTTTCTTGATATGGTATCAACAGCATGTTGTCATAATTGTCTTCGATATTCTCGCCTAATGTAAGCAGGTGATGTATTTCGCGACAACTGGCGTCATCATTTGCTGTAGCTTTTTCGAAATGTTCCACAGTCTGTCTGTACTCCACAGAATCTATACAATTGAATGCATCAAACCCCAATTTCAACAGTTGAAGATGAGCCTCAATAGCAGAATAAAGTTCGGCAAACTCGGTTAGGATAAAATTAGTACATATGAGAGATTTGTGAACATTTTTCTTTGCTGAATGAATGCGCCAACGATTGAAAAAGAGAATATCTCTTGTGAATGATATCTGAATAAGAGATAGTAGCTTTCGACTTAGTTTAACAGGCAGTCTATCGTTCTTCCTAATCATCGGCACACCAGCCACATGTGTAGAAATGCTACTTTCCTTGAAGCTTAGCAGCAGCAAAATTTCTTCCTCAAAATTCTCGTTGTCGGGAAAATGGTCCATCATGTTGTTGTCGGGAATGAAGTAATTTGGACATTTCTTTTCGACTAGCCACTCGATCATTTCGCACAACAATTCACCAACAGATTTCGCTATTCTCGATTCATTCCAAAATTCTGATGATCTGTTCTCACAAGCCCACAACATCAGAGTCTTGAAGTAGTAAGTGCACAGAGGAGTCTTACGGCCATTTGCTGCGCACTGCTTGACCAGTTTGTTCTTTATCAGACGAAGGATATGATAAATATACTTCTGTACGGAGGACCAAGTATGAATCAGAGTTATTTCTGCCAGCGAAAAAGAAAATCTAAACACTGTTTTGTCTGAACGATTAAAAAAATGTGGCTTTGGAACCAAGTGGCATCCCTCACTCACTATCCTATTAATGTCTACCTGTGATGGCCACAATTGGGGCCGAGTCCTAGTTACCCATTCAGCGCTTTCTCTTGGCCAGGATTTGCATGGTATACTTGACACCATGTCAGTTTCTAACCCTTGGAAATCGCACATTTTTAGAGTGTAACCGTTGGGGTCTCTAACAACTTCTTTTACGTGTTCGGAGGTAAATATTGACGACGTATTTGCCGGTCCATTGACTGGAAAGTCTTTCTTAATAACTTCTTCTGTGGTTAGGAAATGCGTCCCGACCAAGTACCTTTCACTCCCTGAACATACAGTAGGAACAGCGAAGCGCAGTCTGGCGAATCCCGGATGTACATTTGTCGTTTCTATGATGTAAGCAGTTCCTCGAAAATCAACAGAAATTTCTTCCGTGGACGCAATCGCAACGTATTGTGTCAGTATGAGCATAAAATCGATGTCAGAAACATTTGTTACGATGTACTGGAAAGGCAGTTCAGCAATGCTACCAGTAACCAAGGCAGGATACTCACATACTTTTTGTTGTAATGCATGTTGTAAAAAATCGCGGAACTCCTTTGAATTAATCATGTTTGTCAGAAGAGTTGAATCTGTCAAAAGCCGACAGGTGAATTTTCGACACGGTGAAAAGCGTAGAATATGTGAATATGTACCTGTAGTTCACGCAACACACTTCACAGTTTTAAACAAATGCGAACAGTAACTTACAGCTATGCTATTACAATTTGAAAGCAAGACTGAGGAACTAAATACTTCAACTTTCCAAGACCAAACTATTGCAAGTTACCATCTGTGTTGTATCTAGTTAGCGTTTACGACGTATTGCTTCAACATCATCTGTGAAAGTCGATTGTAGAGGTTTTTAGCTTAACTACAAAGTTTATTAGAAGATGGCGTTTTACAAATCTTACGCTCAAGTAACCAAATTGAATAGCTATTGCGCACAGTTACTATAGGGGCCTAAAACCAGCCTACTCGAGGAAACCTGACGTCAAGGGAAATTTGATGATTAAAAATAAACTGTACAGATCTACGTCACCGGTGGGTCGTCTGGGTGTTATCATTGTTATGTATGGCTAACCTTTTGTGAAATAACAATTGAATTTTTGCCTTCCATTTCTGGTCACCTTTGGTAAGGCAATACTTGCTGGCTGCTTTCTTACCACATAAACGTTGAACTGTTTTGCTTACTTACTTAAATTCGTTTATTTAACGACGCCGTCATATCGACGATGATTGGCGTAACTGTTTTGCTTCTTCCCTTGGGCCTTATATAGTGACCAGAATCAGCAGGTCGGCATCGCTACCGTTCGATCTGAACCGCTACCATTCGGTTTGCAATGCTAAAGTGCCACAGGGATCTGTCCTCGACCCTTTATTACTTACCGTCTTTATTTTCCCAATCAATCGTATAGCTAATCACTTTGGAGTCCAATTGCAACAGTACGCGGCAGATACTCAGGTCCATATTGCTCGCTGTGTCATACACTGACCAGTCTGGTAAACTAAAACTTGAGGAGTGCCTCTCACCTATGTATGCATGGTTCTGTTTCAATGGTTTGGCCATAAAACAGACAAAGTCGGAGGCAATTTTGTTCGGATCGTGACAACGCCTGCGTTCTTTCCCTTAACTTTCTAGTATCGACCTCGCAGGCTCTGTTGTGCCAGTATCAGATACTGTCAGAACACTTGGGGTAACCCTGGACAGTAAGCCCACATTCCGACCGCAAATAACAAACCTTTGTAAATCTTGTTTCTATCACATCAGGTCAGCTCTGACTAAGAATATGTCACAAATCATAGCTTGTTCCCTTGTCTCCTCTCGCCTTGATTATGCTAATTGGGATTGGTGGCCTTTGAGAGATTTCACCAGTCGATTGTTTTCCGGAAGCACAAGTCTTGTTTAATATTTCTCTTAGACAAAGTATTGTTTTGAAAGCAGTCACCCTATCACAAAAAACCAGTCCAGTTTGATATAATATCTCTTAGACAAAGTATTGCTTTGAAAGCAGTTACCTTTTCTGAAAACAATATATCCAAATGTTCAAGCTCCTATCCAACAACTCCAGTAAGTCATTGCAGTGGATGTCGATGCAACAACGCACTGAGTTTAAGACCTTAATGCTACTGCGTGAGTGCCAGGCAGTTGTTTGTCTCGGTCTCATTCAATCTTCTAGCCGTAGATTTCTTTGCTCTGCTGTGCACGGTGACCTGGTTGTTTCCCCAGCTAGAACTTACACGGTGCAGTACACAAGCTTCTCTGCGATCGGTCCAACTGGAACAGGAGCGTAGCTAGGAAATAATTTTGGGGGTTGTTTTCGGGCTTTCTTCCATTGGACATGGTCGTATTTTTCTACATTTCTAGTTTTACTAACAATAATGCATTTATTGGGGGGGGGGTTTGAACTCATAAACCCCCTTCGAGTTCGCCCATGTTATGGAGTATGTTGCATAGCACCCTACGGCACGAGCTCATTTGTCTTTACCTCTGGATCGTTTGGGTCCTTTCGGTCTGAGACAACGGTAACTGGTTGATTATTTATGCTAATAAAAGTCTGGCAGCTTTTTGAATAACCAAAGATTGATGATACAATATGCTGTTTATTAGGAATGTTTCTGTTCTTTTTTTTAATTGAGTAAGCTTGAATATGACTCTTGTTAAAAATTATGTTGAAAATGTTTTTAAAATGTTCTAATACTTAAGTCTACGTTCCCAGGTGATCTCCGACCCATCGTCTTGACATAGTTTGTTTTCTCAGTAACTTGGCCCCGCTCCAGCGGGATTCGTCTCTTTGGGTGTGCCTGTTGCTTCCGACTGATCGACGATGTTGTACTTCTGTTTGTTTTGCATTTTCTTTTTCATTCATCGTGTGTATTACTAAGATGCTGAAGGATGTAAATGTAGCCTACATATGGGAGCAATAAACTACTACTACTACTACTATTGCTGGTGCTGGTGCTGGTGCTGCTGGTGCTGCTGATGCTGGTGCTGGTGCTGGTGCTGGTGATGGTGCTGGTGCCGCTGCTGCTGGTGCTGTTGTTGTTGCTGCTGCTACTGCTGCTGCTGCTGCTGCTGCTGCTGCTGCTGCTGCTGCTGCTGCTGCTGCTGCTGCTGCTGCTGCTGCTGCTACTACTACTACTACTACTACTACTAATGCGACATACTGATTTGGTGATACTTATTGCTAATATTCATTTGCCATAAGTAAACTGCAAAGTTACCTGCTTTACACTTTGTTACACTGTTACATTGACAGTTTGTCTAGATGCTTTGAATAGGTCGAGGTCGGACACTACTAACTGCTACTTATATATATATATATACATATATATATATATATATATATATATATATATATATATATATATATATATATATATATATATATATATATATAACTGCAGATAACATGCAGCTGTGATTGTTTAAGTAACCGCCATCTAATACTGCAACTGGTATTTAGGGCCCTGTTTAGTGGGACCAACGTCCATTCTGGTCTCCCTGTTGTTCGAACATTCATGTTTGAAATGTTAACTGATTAATACTTACTATACTGAATGTTTGGCTTGCAATAACACGATGGTTATTGTTATGGTCATAACTCATAAGTCTGACGATCCTTGGTCAGCCCAGCTGTGTCAAAGCTTAATTATCTAAGTATCGTCTTCGTACCTATGAAGGCTAAAAAGCTAACCATGTAGCGCATTAAAAAGCCCTAGAGTATAGCAAACAGATGACACTCCATTCCAACAATGTTACAGAATGATATTCGCATCTTTCCTTAACCCTCGATGCTATAGTAAGACCTGTACACTTACAATCTTACTTCCTTATTTCCGCGTAAATTTATTGATAGGGGAGAAAGGAAGGGAGAGCACAAATATGTGCATAGCATATTTTCAAAAAGGTTACAAAATGGATTTTACACTATAATTATATTTGTTAATGTATATATTAATGCGTTGTATAGGTCTTTGTCATTAGGTAACTACGCCCTGAGGCGGACGGGCTATATATACGGTACGTGTACACCCGTCATGCACAACACCAGTGAATAGCTTCCTAGTCATCTGCTAACTACGCCCATATTCTGACGAGCCCTATAGCTTGTCAGCAAAGCAGCGATACAGCATAATTTTTTCTACAAACATTAGGAACAGAATTGGTTAAAGTGGTTATTATAGGTTGATGGTCGACATAGGGGTGGGTGGGTCACGCACAAAACTCGATCTGTACTCTGCCAGGGCATTAGGTGTAACCCATTTTGTACTCTATACGTGTGCCATATGTTAATATGGGTCATATAATAATATGTGTTCCATGTGGGCAGCGTAACAATAATACGCTAGGCATCAATAGAAAAACTCGCCGACGTGTTTGTACAAATGTACAACTTAGAAACAGACAGGCACAGACAGACGAACAGATAAAAGCACATACGGTCAGAGACGGATAAGATAGATCAGAAGGAGGAAGGAGGAATATAGGGAGCAGGAGGAGCAGGAGGATAAAGAGGATCAAAGGGAGGAATAGAGAGGGGATGAGGTGGAGGAGGAGGAGGACGATAAGGAGGACGATCAGGAGAAGAAGGCAGAAAAGTGGAAGGAGTAGAAGAGGAAGAGAAGGGAGAGGAGGAGGAGGAAGAAGCTGAAGGAGAAGTAGGAAGAGTAAACGAAGTAGAAGAACAGCAACAACAAGAACAGGAAGAAGAATAAGAACAATAACAAAAGGAAGAAATAGCATTCGAACGGTGATGTGAGCAGAGGCAGAGCAGGGGAATTTCCCTCTCATGTCTTTTTACTATTTCCATTTATATGCGTTCCCCTTCGGCATCGCTACTTATTCATAGGTCACGCCCTGGTGCCACGCCAAACATCACACCCTGCTGTTAAGACGAATACACGATCATAAGGTATTTAGCAGAGATAAACATGACGAGGACTCTAACAGCAGGTGCCTAATAGAAGATACTTAGACATATCGACACGAATAAAGACACATAGGCAAAGAGTGACAGACATACAACTGCAACTGTCGACTGAAGTACAAGACAAAGAGAGGACTATAAAGATAATCGGAGAACAATTATAGTAACTATTGACCCAGACTCAGGAATCAACAAAGTCTACACAGACAGGCACCAGAAAATAGAGACATACAAAGACCGGTAGAGGCAGCCAGACAACGTGGGCAGAGAGAGACACACAGGAAGGGAAACAGAGACAGATGGACAGAGATACAATAAACACATACATGTCTAATGATACATGTATGTATGTATACGTATGTTTACACGCATGCATACTTGCATACACAAATAAATATATACAAATATGCATTATCAAATCAAATCAAATCGTTCTTTATTGTTTCTCAATTTTAGTTACAGTCTTTGAGAACATCACAATTGAAAACAAACAATTATTAAAAAGTAGGTACAAATTAGTTGGGTAGAGAAACAAAGGGAGATCCAAAAGGGACCTGAGTCCCGCTAGGTAGGAACCCCCAAGCAGTGATATAGGATCAGTTATACATGACAATTACCAGTGCTGACAACAAAAGTTACAAAATTTTTAACGAAATATTATAGTGATACGTGGAGTCAGACACCATGATGTATATTTCTAATCAGAAACAAAGACCATTGAACCGAGTTCTACAACAATTTCATGTTATTCCTAACTATTCTTAACTAACAACAACATACCTAATCATTAGACAACAATCAGCAGGAGGAGGAGAATTAAGTGAATAATCAGTAGGGTAGGCAAACTTAGAGCAGGTATTTGAAAGGTACACGTAGTCGAGGATAGAAGACTTTAGTACAGCTCACATTCATTTCAATTGCTAGTTAGTAGGTGCATTCTTAAAGCATTTTTGAAGGAAGCTAAGATTTTCAAGCTACGTATCTCCCAAGGCAGATTATTCCAAGTCACAGGACCACTGTGCTTGATCGAGTGTTTCCTGTAATTTGTTCGAAATCTGACTGGGCAAAGATTTTCCTTGGTCCTTGTGTTGTAATTATGTATCTCATTTAAAAAGTGAAGTAATCTTTAAAATTCAATGGTAAGGCTTTGTGAATATATCTGAACATAAAAATACCAGTCTGCAATTTGTTTATCTTTACAATGTTCAAGATTCTCACTTGTTGAAATAGTTCAAAAGTATGGGCATAGTACTTACTTTTGGTAATTACACGAATGGCTCTCTTCTGTAATTTCATTAGTCTATCTAGACGAGTTGAATAATTCGAAGCCCAGCTTATGTTGCAGTACGTCAGGTATGAGTGTATTAGAGCATAATAGAGTTTTTGTAATATATGAGAGGGGAGCAGATAGGAGATCTTGGTCATAATGCCCACATTTTTTGCAATTTTATTTTCAATATTATTAATGTGGACATTCCAAGTAAGGTGTTCATCAATATGAACTCCTAGGAATTTAGCTGACTTTACTTGTGAAATTTCTGAGTTTTCAATAGACAATGAGTAGTCTGAGACAGGCAGGCTCTTTCTGCTCGATCTGAATAGCACAAAATTTGTTTCCTGAAGATTTAAAGATAAACGATTAGCCTTAAACCAATCAGCTATAAGAGTTAACTCATGATTAGCAATCATGAATAAATTTTCAATCGATTTATGGGACAAAAAGATATTATATACACATGCATGCAACCATGCATATCTGCATACATACATGTATACAAGCAATACGTATATACAAAAAACAAACATACATACATACATACATACATACATAGATACATACATACATGCAATCAGACTACATACAGACCTACAAACATACATACATGCATACATAAATACATACATTCATACATCCTTATTGGCACGCAGACAGACACGCAGTAAGAGATACAGACTTACAGAGTGACAGGCAGGCAGTCATGCATAGAGACAGGCAATCATTTAAGCAGAGACCCCCGAGCGACGAGCAGCACCCGACAGAGCGAAGAATAAGAAGAAGAAGAATGCCATTTCTCGCGTATTCGTTCGCTCAGCGGAGATATAATTACTGGTTGAGGAGAGCCGGAGGTTTCCGTGCTTTCAAGCGCCGCCACCGCCACCGCCACCGCCTGGCAACCGCCCTCCGTCCGTCCGTCCATGGCAGCCGGCGATGGTACAGCCTAGGTCGGGTGTAATTATCCGAGGCTATCGTTTGTCGGTAGTCGATCGGTTCGACACTTTGCAGACCCCGGTCGGAGCGGCCGATGTCAGGGCCCGTCTTGACGGCCGCGTTTGCCGTGCCAATCCCCGATCGCGCCGCCGATTGCCACCCGCGCGGCCCCTTCGCCGACCGCCTCCTACCGCGACGAGCCTCGCCGATCGTTATGTCTTCAGGCGGTCCGACCGACTGACGAAAGGAGAAAGAGGGGATAAACAGACAGACAGACAGACAGACAGACAGACAGACAGACAGACAGACACACAGACGGACGGACGGACAGACAGACGTTCGGATGGATAGTCAATCAGACATATGAAGAAAGGGACAAAAGGATACCCAGAAATACAGACAAGGACAGAAAGATAGAGGCAGGCTGACACAGAGAGAGACGGACAGTTATGCAGACAGACAGACTGACAACTACAAACGAGACATACTGATAAGGAGAACCTCTGATCACGTCGGGCAACCGATCAGCCTTCATGAACGATCAGGCAGTTCATCCACATACTTATTTTGTCTGCGTTCATTCAGAAAAACTGCGCAATCATCCATAGACAACCACTGGAGCATGGGACAACCATGTTGAAACGAACAACGGTGGTGAGGATCTCATTGAAGACAATTATTATTAGGATGGAAGCATCTACGGTCGTATCAGCGTTTTATTTGTCGTGGACAGCTTCTACCCCTCATCTGAGTAACTGATAAGAGGCTGGGGTAGGTCTTGACCCTCCAGTACAGTTGTTTCGTGTGCAACATATTGGCAACATTATATTTTGACCTACGTTCATAAACTGTGAAAATATTTAAAATATTCAAACCCTTCGGTTTTTTTACAACGAAACAGTGGAATACAGTGTACACCAGATTGCGCATACGATTCTGGCGGAGTAGGCCTATAGAATTCAGTCAGAAATCGAAATTTGTCTGCATCAGTTAACTTTGCACCAACAGCTAGTCCAAAATCATTCTGATGAGCGATGACCAACGTCTGTTACTGTGCTTACTCCTAAATCCTCTGAATGAGCAACTGAGACTGAATTAAGTTTCAAGCTATTAACCCTCGGGCTACCAAGGGGGGGTGGTTGCCACCCCCCCTAGGTTTTTTTTCATCTCAAACTTTTTCCGTATGAAATAAAAATTTGACCTTTTAGGTAGCTGTAGGGGTTCATTTACACACGTTTTGAGGTAAAATGTGAGATGATATCTCACACCGTTCAAAAGTTATACCCAATATACCCGAGGCACCAGGGGGTGGATACCACCCCCCTAGATTTTTGACTATATCTTATCCGTCATTTAATATTAAGAGACACAAATTTTACCATTCTATAGAGGGAATGTGGGGCTACATTTCTATGGTCACTGAGTTGACCTGAGACAACCGGAAATGCTCAAAATAAATAATAATACGCGTAATATGAGTGAAAAATGGCTGAATGGAAGGACTCCCCCCTTAGTTTTTGTCTGTAGTGTATTCATTTGTCTTCCTGGAAGAGAAACAAAGATACCATTCTTTAGAGGGAATGAAGGGCTTCATTTGCATACCTACATCTTTGTCTTTTGAATACCGGAAGTGATCAAAATAAATAATTATACGCGTAATCTGTGTGAAAATGGCTGAATACAGCATTACAACGTAAACCGATATATATGTATGGATATATATGTATGGATGTACATTTATACTATATAAACATGTGTAGGGATGATTTTGTGTATCTTTTATACATAGATTAGTTTCAAAACACACATAATCTTATATTTGTTTATCCAAAAGTACAAAATGTACGCAATAATATACAATATTGCTAATTAAAGGGTTCCGTTGTTAAAAGTGATGTAATTTCGAGGTGCATTCACATAATGTACAACTAAATATACCAATCTGTGCAGAAATGAATGCTGAATCCAATGCTATATTACAAGTTATGATATGTAAAACCAAACACGAAATCCAGGGGGGGTGGTAACCACCCCTTCTTGGTAGTCCGTGTTACAAAAAAAGCTTGGTAGCCCTAGGGTTAAATCGTTTTCGTTAACAACATTGCTAATAGAATTATCTGCAGTGCTAACCTCTTTAGTCCCATTTCCACCGTCACATTCGTTATTGTCTTGCTTTTTGGTAAAGAAATTCATTCGATCAGTTCCTCTATAACGCTTCATTACCTAGTTATTAAATTGAAGCAATTAAACTTGAACATTTAATTTGAATCTTTTTTTATTTAAAAGTAAACGAATGGATTAGCCGCGACTGTATTCTGAACACGAAGAACTACTTTCGCAATAGGCCGAGTAAAATGAACACTGGAGGCTGGAGAGAGAAACTGAAAGAGACCGACTGCGACAGAAAAACGCGCGCCAGAGAGAAAATGCATGCAGATTATCTGCAGATATTATTTGAAAAACTCCTCAGCGCTGAAGCTCAATGATGGGTATAGGCCAGGCAAAGGGTAAGCAGTGGTTATACACCAGAAAGAAAGAAGCAACCCTGGCGTGCGTCCATATGAATGAACGTATCTTCGTGTACAGCTGTGAACTGTGACATGTTGGTAAAATCCTCCAACCCCCTAGGTGACCTAGATAGACACAACTAGGTGACCTAGATAGACACAACACATACAAACGTCTGTGGCCCTGTGAAGATATCATGTATCATGATTCATGAAGCATTCGTCATCTATAATAGCCGCCTACAGACTGCATTAGGCCAAAACCCACAGGTTTCTTCAGTTTGAACAAAGTTTTAAGACATTTCTGGGCCCATGCCAAGGGCCCCTGCCATTGAACTGGGCCCCGGGGCAGCAACCCCACCTGATCCCCCTCTCATCGGCCCTGCCTCCTCCTTCATCCAGACTTAGGACTGGCACTGACTTAGTGCAATCAGTGGCCGCGTTATGCGAGGCGATATCCCACCGTGTAGCTTAAGAGCGGCGTGGAGCCAGCGACCAACCGAGTAAACATTAGACGCCTAACGCAAAGCAACGACGCGACCTATCTTAATTATTGCGAATCGTTTGACGAAGGTAGCCGCCATTAGACTAAGCTGTTCCGTTCACGACCGAAGCCCCGGTCGTTGAAGGGCAATCGAGAGGGGGCAAGGAGAGGGAGGAGGAGGCGTCTGCATCCTACCCGGGAAGGGCAGAGCAGGTGGATGGCTGCGTTCCGTTGAGGAACGATCAGCTTTTGATTAAGTGAAACGTGTTACTGTATGGAGAGAGTCGAATTGGCGTTCAGACTGACTTCAGTATCCGACTGGGTGTGACTGGGTGCGCGTGGAGTAAATCAGGGAATGGGTTTTATTGGTGGAACATGGCTCGCTTGGCTCCGAGCAGAGTTGAGCATCGTGGATTTTGACCCAAATCGAAGCAACCACCAAACCACGTGAAGCACAGCGTTGTATCCGAAACGTTTTATTACTGTATCAGTGGATTATTTACGACTGGCTGTAAACAACTGACCTCTGACCAGGGAGCAATCGTTATCCAAGGACACCAACAGCACCTGCACTTTGTTACACAGGTGAGAATTTCGATGCTGTCACCATCATCATCATCGTTATCAGTTCTTGACGTCAGCCGTTTTGCGGCGATGGGTACGAACAAATGCTCTCATTTGTCAGGTCCAGTGCTGTTTCCAATGTTACTCCAAGTCGTGCTATGTCCTCATTTATATTTAATTATAATATTACTTAGAGATAATTGTGTAATGAACGACTACAACCAGATTGTGATGATAACGTAAGCTAGGAGAGCAACTACGACGATGATGACTTCAACGACAACGACAACGGTGACAATTGTAAAAGAGATAACGACGATGTGGTCGTATCGTGTTGATGATGATGAGGAGGATGACGATGATGACTACGATGATGATAATCATGATAACAGCAGTGGTGATGATAACGATGATGATGATGAGGATGAGGATGATGATGGTGATGATAACGATGATGATGATAACGATGGTGGTGGTGATGGTGATAATGATGTTGGTGATGATGACGATGATGATGATGATGATGATGATGATGATGATGATGATGATGATGATGACGATAATGAAGACGACGGAAGAGTATGATAAGTATCGGTGAACATAAAGATGAGGATGTGATTAACGAGTATGATGGCGGTGGTTGCTGTAAGTCTTAATGTCCGTGATGCTTTTAAACGCAGCAATCTTCTTTCGTCATCAAGATGTCTGGTGCAGCCATGGAAACCGTGATACCGGTCATTATCGGTATCTTAGCAACCATCTTCATCGGTGCTTTGGTTGCCTTGGTAATCGTCTGCAAGAAACGCTACTGTAGGAGTCCAGACTACATCAGTCGACAGTACCTCGAAAACGAGTAGGTATTCTGGACACTTTTGGTGTTAGAAATGCATTTGGTTACCTATGCGAAAACGCATTGAGTTCAAATTCTTGGTAAAAGTTTACGCATTAATGTCTTGCATGCTGTGCTTCATCTTACCTCAAGTAGCTACAGTGGCGTAACGAAGGGTTTCAGCGCCCAGGGGCAAGAGTTGATGACTGCGCCCTTTTTAATTTTCTTGTTGACTTTTAATCGTTCTTGTCACAGTACTGTGTACCACTGAAAGCTAATTTTACCCCCCCACTAGTGCTGGGCCCGGGGGCGGCTGCCCCCCTCTGCCCCCTTTGTTACGCCACTGAGTAGCCGAGGATCCCTGGTCGCCGATTTCCTCGCTCTGCTATGCAAGGTGACCCAATTGTTCCGCAGACCCAAACTTCCATGGGCTAACATAAACGTTTTGCTGTACAGTTGTCAGCCCACCTTTCTGGAATCACTAACCTTATAACTTTAGCTCCTCGACCTGTCTCTGCATTATTTCCGTACGCGTTTGAGAACCATCCCAATCGTTGGTGCTTTTGTGTCTTCAGAGCGGTATTGTCTCTAGACAGCGCGCTATATAAATTTACGATTATAATTGCAGCATCAGGTTACGTGGTTTTAAAGTCCATCCGATGCAGAGAGGAGATAATTAGATGAAAGAGTATACGTATGTGAACAGGATGTACTTATAGTTACAACAATGTTATTCGTGGTATTTTGGCAACAGCTGTTGCTGTGGTATTCCTCGTTCACAGGTGGCGTGCTTTTCCCGTTTAGTTCAAAGTCATTATTTGTTAATCCTCATTGGTCTGTGCATCTGCTGTTATGTTGTCAGTAGCGTGCCTGTGTTTCCTTCTGTTTGTGTCAGTATGTCTGTCTGTATGTCTGACTGTCTATGTTTCGTCCGTTTTTCTGTTGGGCATCATCCAGATCAGTCTTTGTATGTGTGATTATGACTGTTTGTCTGTCCTTCTGGCTGTCTTTGTATCTGTCTATATTTGTTTGTGTTTAACTATTGGCACTTTAGTAAGACTATCAGCATGTAATTGTTCGTACACTTGTCAGTCTGCCTATGTACATCCTCTTGACCTACTTCAACGATCAGTAGGCTTAAGCCTTATCGTATATGTTTTGCGGTACAATTGCTAAACGGATGGAGGTACTAGGTAGTGGCAGTGGCAGTAGTGGTGATGGTGATATTAGTCATAGTAGTAGCATTAGCAGTAAACTAGTAGGCCTACTAGTGGTGCTACTACTACTACTACTACTACTACTACTACTGCTGCTGCTGCTACTACTGTTACTTCTACTGCTACTGCTATTGCTACTGCTACTGCTACTGCTACTGCTACTACTACTACTACTACTACTACTACTACTACTACTACTACTACTACTACTACCACGAGCATTTAATTGTTAACGAGCAAGTGTTTACTCGAAAACAAATGACAGACAATATTAAATATTATTGCATTTCTCTGTCTTTTCTTCCCCTGCTCAGGCCAGACAACAATTTGGTTGGCGTCGAAGACGAAACCAACGATGACGTCGGAGAAAATGGCGTCGAATTGGATGACGTCACTGCACGTGATCGTATTGACCTAATTCTTCAAGATGACGCCTGGGTCAGCGACGTCACGTAAGTAGGTTGTACGCAAAATACATACTACAAACGCACATACATACATGCATACACATTGATGCAAATAATTATAATTTATACTTATGCCTACTGTAGTTACATTATCACGTAAATAACGCAAGTACACAATTACACAAGCATACATAAATACATACATACGCATGCACACACACATATACATTATACAAGTGGATATAAATAACTGCGTAGGGACGTACTTACATAATATAAACAGTGCTTTGATGTTGAGCAACGCTTCCTTGATCTTACTTATCAACAGAGGATTGGTGCCACACTGTCTGGCCATTCTGAAGATCGCGCATCTGTTGACCGATAAGCTGGTCAGTATGACACTGAACGGTGACCAACAACTCCAGTCACCAGAGACCATCACGGAACTCGTCTCAGTCGCTCGTCGCATTGGACCAAGGGTAGATGACGTCGTCAATGCCATGTACCCACCGCTCGATCCCAGACTACTCGAGGCCAGGTCAGTCACAGTCAGTCGGTCAGTCGGTCGGTCGGGCAGTCAGTCAGTCGGGCAGTCAGGCAGTCAGTCGTTCAATCAGTCAGTCAGTCAGTCAGTCAGTCAGTCATTCAGTCAGTCAGTCAGTCAGTCGGTCGGTCGGTCGGGCAGTCAGTCATTCAATCAATCAGTCAGTCAGTTAGTCAGTCAGTCAGTCAGTCAGTCAGTCAGTCAGTCAGTCAGTCAGTCAGTCAGTCAGTCGGTCGGGCAGTCAGTCGGTCGCTCTACTATATATGAGGGGATCTACTATATATGAGCATGAGCATCCCCTTTCTCCTCTCCTCTCCTCTCCTCTCTCTCTCTCTCTCTCTCTCCTCTCCTCTCCTCTCCTCTCCTCTCCTCTCCTCTCCTCTCCTCTCCTCTCCTCTCCTCTCCTCTCCTCTCCTCTCCTCTCCTCTCCTCTCTCTCCTCTCCCTCTCCTCTCCTCTCCTCTCCTCTCCTCTCTCCTCTCCTCTCCTCTCCTCTCCTCTCCTCTCCTCTCCTCTCCTCTCTCTCTCCTCTCCTCTCGTCTCGTCTCGTCTCTGTCTCGTCTCTGTCTCGTCTCGTCTCGTCTCGTCTCGTCTCCCCTCCCTCCCCCCACTACCCTCCCCTCCACTACCTCCTCCCTCCCCTCCCTCCCTCGGTATGTGCAGTATTGACTGCATATCTCTATTATGCACATGCAGAGATACGGTGAATGTGGTGCCATAGGCAGCCTGTGGGAACGCCTTAAAAATCTCATGTGCCGATTTATCTGTACCAATTACTCTGGTGCAGCGGTGAGAACTGTACAACATTTCTCCTATCGACGTCAACGGCCTTTGATGCCGCAAGATGTAAACTGTTGATATCCACCCTTCCATGCCAGCCTATCCTATACGAACATGTGTGTGTACATATCTCTGTGTGTATGCAGGTACGCTTGTATGTCTGTGTGTATGCATGCATTTATTAATTCATTCATTCATTCAAAAATTTATATAGCGCCCCTTCAAGGTAACTACTCAGAAGCGCTCCCAACTCCAGCCCGGGTTAATAGGTAAGTTTTCAAATGGCCATAAAAAGTATCAGTACATGATCTAGGGAACAGGCGTAGCTCCAGAGGGAGGCTATACCAAACCCTAGGGCCTACCACAGAGAATGCACGGTTCTGCATAGTTGCTGTGTGAGTCATTTATGTATGTATGTATGTAGGTATGTAGGTTTATATACACATTCAAAACATTTATGTATGCATACATGTATGTATGCATGTATGTATGTATGTATATACATATACAAACAATACAATACAAATGTAATTTCTAATGCCTTCCTTACAAAGTTCAGAAGTCTATGTATGTGCATAAATGTTCGCATGTATGAATGTATATGTATGTATGCATGTATTTGAGTATGTATGTATCTATCTACATAATATTACATATGTATGTACAGATGGTGACGAAGGTGATGAAAATCTGATCTGAGAACCAAGCGTTGTGTAAAGGGAGCATTACAGTATTTCTTCTCTTTGCTTCTGTTATAGATGTTCGGCTCTTGTTCTGTCCGTCAGTCATTTGGTTCTTCTGACCAAGTCGACGAGTCGTCTGTCTGCGATGCTCGACTGGGTGGATCAGTCACTGGCCGACGTTGATGACCACCTACAGGTAACAACATCACAGCCTCTCTTTACCTCTTTCCCCAGCGATTGAGAACCATTTTGTTCGATCGTGGTTTCATTATGTTAGGTCGGAAGCACCTCTGATTAATTATGAGTTTCTTTTGAAGTGGCGCTATATAAATTTGCAATTACGATTACGATCTGTTCTAACTTAGCAAAAGGCTGGGGCTGACAGTTTTTCTAACAATAGAAAGCACTTATCTACAGAAAAAAATACATCTAAACCTCTATTCACTGCCAGCTGCCTATATACAGCGCACGCACCGAATTCTCTCTTCTTAGCCCGTGTACAGAAAAACAATCGGGTTCTGTTCTCTGTCCGCCAACAGCAGGGATCCGTACCTCCTACCTAGCGGTAAACACCGAACGTCCTCGATACAAAGCTGGTGCCAACTGTGTGCACCGTCAAACAGTTCTTCCGGTTGGTTACGTGCTCCACTTAACTAATTTACATTCAAAATAAACCATGCATAGCAAGAGCTGCAAGACGTCTATCAGCAGAGCCTATCAGCGGGTGTTAATAGGCCAAATTGATAATTAAGGGCCTAACTGCCAATTAATCGTCATCATCATCATCGTGATAATCATCATCATCATCATCGTCATCATCATCACAATCCATCTCTGCCAGCGACAACAGCTTTCGTTCAACGACATCATCATCATTATCATCGTCATCATCGTCGTCGTAGTCATCATCATCATCTCCTATTATATTGTACGGATGAAGTAATTTGACTTTCTTGAATACTTTTCAGGCGCTAAGGGAGGCGAGTATCGCATTTGAGGCAACAATGCTTAGCATCAGCCTTAGCAATGGCAACGGATCATCCGCAGCAGCAGAAGTAAGATATACCGAGCAACCATTCTTATGCAATGTTTACTTTTATACCAAGGCATCCAGCGCCGCTTATTCAACCAGCGATAAATAACCTTTGGGTGTTGGGTAAAGGCAGCGATAGGCTGATCCTGTATGCATTCAGTTTCAAAGGAATGGTCGACAGTCTTACGTATTGTGGACTAATATTAGCAGTTCCATTAAAATGTTAATATAAACGGTTTTCTGTAGCTACTGATGGCCTCGACCCTGCATAGCTTTCAATGAATTGATCGGGTGAGATCCCTTACAACCGATGCCCGTTTGAATGGGTGCCACGCCATTAAGGTTCATTTGTACGGGCCGTGCTAGCCCAAGATAAAAAAAACCTATCAAATACATGTAAGCGACCTCCGGTATGCGAACCGAGAAGTGCACGCACACGAGCGCATGGGACGTGAGCTCTTCAGCAGGTACACGAGTAGTATAGGGTGACGGTGCCTTGAGATTTGTCAGATGACTTAGAGATTTCTACAGCGCCCGAAGAAAAAATTGACAGGCGCTCAGTCAATGGTTGGTGAGATCAAATGGGTGCCAGGTCAAGATACAAAGGGTCAGGCAGGCAGACAATTGACTCTGATCCTATTGTAATCCAGGGCTTTTTAAAGGAATTTTTAGAACTGCACAACCTCTTCTCTCTTTTTCAAAAACCCATGGTAAATTTTTCCAAATTGGATGACAATGACCTTTTTTAGCAATTTTTCACTGCACAAAAATGTTTTTACAGTTGCACAAATTGACTTAGAACTGCACATTTTGTGTAGAACTGCACGCTAAAAAAGCCCTGTTGTAATCTATAACGACCTTCATTGTGCCGCTACTATAACACACAACGCATCAATCGATGGCCGTTTCAAGTTAAGCCGTTATCAATTATAATCATAACATTTCTGAGGCATTTGGAAACAAAAGAAATTGTTGTTGTTTTAACAGGCGAACGCTTCTTCGTCTTCTTCCGATGTACATATATCTAACGATTCATCTGCCGTCTGATTGATTTGACGAATCATTTATCTAACATCCATCTCAATCCAGTCTCTGGATTCTCTTCCAATCAACGGAGGACAGACTGCATACGTCTCTGGAACAACTGTATCGTTCTAGGATTTCCAGGACGTTTTTGGATCCAATTGTTATCGATTTCACGGATGCGCTTTTAATTAAGAAATTCTTACAGCATGATGGACGTTCCGTATTTTTCGACCCAATGTTGAAATATTTTAAGGATAAGCTACACTGCAAAATCGCAAAGTACAATGAGAGTTTGGAGCGAAGTTAAAAGATTTCACGAATGAATTACTTCGCTAAATCGTTCTACATCATGGGCGCCAGTATTTTGGGACCAATTTTCACAGATTTAGCGGTTCAATATTATTTCGACAAAGCGTTCCGCATCATGTAGCATAGTGGCATACGTTCGCTTGGGACTATAGTTAGCTAAGTCACGTCCGAAAGGTGTACCATGAGAAGACTAGAAGCTCGCTTTACAGACGTTCATAGAATTCTCTGGCAACAAAACAGTAGGCTACATGTATTTGTAAAGCCTCCAGCGAAGACAATTTTTTCTGTACAATACTAACTGATGAATTAAGATCTAATGTGGGACTACTGGTAATCGGTTGTAGTTGTGCAAAACACCTCAACGACTGTAAACGATATTTAGCCTAGGCGTCGTTTTATGTTTGTTAGCCTGCTAGAAGTTCTTCCTTGTGAAAGGAGAAAAGCTGCTGCTATGAGTTTCGTAGAGTTGTCGGCCGATACGACAGGGACCTTTGACTTGCATCGCTGAAACTCAGTTTCACATGAAGTTCAATTTTATCGCAAAGCACTCGACATTTCTTTATCGAAAATATTGCAACCTTGTAAGAAGTCAATGTTCCTCGTTTGCGGAAACGGACCCAGATCATTGTCTTCATTTAGTCATAACTCATTTAACTGATGACAAACTTAATTGCAACAGAAGCAATTAGATGAATATCAGAAAGGCGTCAGGTGTGAGTTGCGCTACAGAAGTTCTCATTTTAGATTACATTAACCGTTGGTGAATTTGAATGTCATTAACGCAGCCAACGCAGTAGACCCACGATGCTTCTCTACAATCTTTCTGTCCCCTAATATCCCTATTTTCTTTTCATACCCTTTCATGCCAGTGTGTCCATATGGACCCATATGAGACCCGCATTCCGATGTGAGACCCATATAGGATCCATATGGCTCCTATCAGTTTCCGGACATGCTGGCCGGTTCTGTAGTATGTCTGTCAGTTTGCTCTCTCCACTCGCTGTTTCTGATCTCTGCTCACTTATCTCTCGTCTCTTATCTAGCTGTGTTTGTTTCCGACTGTCATTCTCTTTTTGTGTCTGTCTCATCCTTGCGACACAGGCGCTATATAAATTCCATTACCAAAGGCGTAACTTTCTATTGTGACGGTGGTGTCCGGTCACCACCACTTTTAAAAGTGGTGGTGATAGCATAGGCGTAACTTTCTATTGTGACGGTGGTGTCCGGTCACCACCACTTTTAAAAGTGGTGGTGATAGTCACCACCACTTTTTGGTCCTGCAATGAAATATATTTTTTAACATGAAAGCAGTTGGCTGTCTCGCAATGGCCGCGGCAATGCTGTCCACATTACCTTACTTACATAATATTATGTTTGGTTTCATAATTTGGTGATGTCGTGAATTTTGCTTCTATAAAAGGTCAAATTAATTATCAAATTCATATGGAAAAATGGATCGATTCATTGTAAAGAGACGTACCGCGAAAGGTTATAATTGTGCATGCAATGTATCATGTTTCGGTGGTAGGCTGTAAGCTCTAACTGCAATCTATGGTAATTTGGCGGGTAAAACCGTAGTTTAGGCTGGTAAATTATTTTATATTGTCAATTTAAAATGGAAGCTGGATCGAGGAAAATAATTGTTGGTCTAAAAGGAAGTTGGATTGAGAAATTAATTCTTTGTTTAAATAGAAGTTGGATTGATGTAAATTATTGTTTCCGCATTAAATAGAAGCTGAATTGATTAATTTTAATCTAAGTATTTGCTTAAATAAAAGCTGGATCGATAAGGTTTTTTGCTTAAATAGAAGTGGTATTAATGAAAACAATACTTGCCTATAGAGAAGTTGGATTGATGAAAAAATTATTAGTTAAATAGGTCTAGAAGTTGGATTGATGACAATAATTCTTGCTTAAACAGAAGTTCGATTAATGACAAAAAGTTCTCGTAAATGGAAGCTGAATTGATGACTATTATCATGGACATTGGTAGCCTACTTAGGCTACTTACCAGCGTCAAGTACGGCATTAAAGACATTAAAATAATTTACCAACTTAAACTAACGGTACGGGATAACCATTTACCGTTGATAATAACTATTCGTAACCTACCATAACGTCGACTATTGATAGTCCCGTGGTAGCCTAACGAGTAACGATATTCATTTAAAGCCGCAGCAGCAGCCGGACAATGCGTAGCGTGTCTCTGAGGCTTCGACGCTGCCAGTCTCTTGTCTCCTTCGCAACTCTAATTAGAACACCATCAAACGCTCTCTGGACAACCCTCTGACTTAACGCAGCGCTTGTGAATAAGCTATAGTGTCCTGCGCTTAGCTAGCGTTCCAGTAGTAGGCCTACGTTAAAAATTAGGAGGAGGGGATTGGTCACCACCACTTTCTGGGGCAAAGTTACGCCCATGTCCACTACAAC
This sequence comes from Aporrectodea caliginosa, assembly GCA_020284085.1. Lineage (NCBI taxonomy): Eukaryota > Metazoa > Annelida > Clitellata > Crassiclitellata > Lumbricidae > Aporrectodea > Aporrectodea caliginosa. The sequence goes on along the minus strand of JACEVL010000005.1, from coordinate 707,154 downwards.
AGTTTACCATGCTAGTGGCTGGTTGCGTTGAATGTTCTGTTTATTTGATTGAAGATGTATTACCGTAAGTACCGTATTCAGCATTGAATTATAATTGGGACGGACTGAAAAGTACATGGAAAGCCAGGATTATGCAATAATTTTTTTACCCTATTCAAGATGCGTTAAGAAAAAATAATGTACTGTCATTGAACACAAAGCTTACACGAGATACACGAAACAGAACAAATAAAATCCATTTCCATTCCAATCAGTCAAGTTCCCCTTTAGAAAAAATTATGATTAAATAGTCAAATGTTGTCGTATTTCTTCCGTTTCGACTGAAATGCTTTCCTTATCATAAACTGAAGGAAGCTATTATTATTTTACGATTTGGAAACGCAGTTAAGTCCAAGAGTACTGGAAAGCGATGTTATGCATTCACGTGATCACAACATAGAACAAAAGAGGGAAACCCTGCTCACCCCTGCTGTTGGCGCTAAGCGTCATTATACTTCGATGGTGTGAACACATGATATAAACAAAGCCTTATGAGACCGTGTCTATTTTAAACTTCTAATTTTATCACGTGCAAAATTGCAACAAAATAATGCTTAGCAACATGGCGCGCAGTATTATAGGAATTAAATTATTTAAATTCTAGTCACAATAACTCGTAAGCCCTGCACGTTTCTTCATTCTTCCACACAGATAGGTCTATTCTTTAAATATTTTTAACTTAGGCTAAATAATTATAATTTTGAACTCATAATAACCGAGTTTCCTGCAATTTGGCCAACTTCTGTTGACAAGGACATCAACAAAACTGTAGATGCAAGTCATGCAACACGAAATCTACGTATAAGTTAATATTAAAGAACCTTAAGAAATAAGTGTCTGTTTTCATAATGCCCATTTGTTGAAAGGGCATATACAAGTAGTCTCAAAACCAATAACATTATAACAATATGCAAACACATTACATCATTTCAAGAAATGTCTTCAAAAATACATTAGAATAGATTACTAATAATAATATAAAAAAGGTAATAAGAATAATAAGGGGGACGAGGACCGTTAGTTCCATAACCGTTCTTACTCTTCTCTCTAAGAACCTGGGAGATTATTTATACTTTGGGTGAAAAAAATGATGATGATGATTATGATGATGATGATGATGATGATGATGATGATGATAATAATAACAATAATAATAATAATATTAATTTTATCATTATAAAACCGCAGGGTCAGTATTATAAGGTTAACATTAAAATTCTGCAATATTCAGAATAATTTCATTGAAGACAGTCAAATATCTTACTACTTTGAAACAAAATTAAATATAATTTTTATGCTATGCCCTACGAAGAAACTCGGAACAGAGTTCCCTACATACACTGACACTTCGTTACCAAAGCAACATGAATCTGACAGTTTTTCCGCCCTGGCTTTTGGCATGTTCTCTAAATAAAACCAGTTACAGACTACGTGCTCTTAGGCTTAGCCAGTAAGAGCAGCTAAAACATCAGCCGGTTTGTATGGCGACCGTGGATTATTCAAGAGATTTGAATCTCGGACTAGCACTCTCCGTCCACGGGGACCTTAGATGGCGTGGCACCCAATGCCACCCATTGAAACAGGCAGCAGTGGTGAAGTATCTCACCTGATAAATTAGTTGAAAACTGAGCAGGGTCGAGGCCATTGTCGTAACAGAGTCTCTAGCCGGGGTAAAACTTTAATGGCAGCGGCGGTGACAAGATCTCGCCTGATAAATTTCCAGTCCGCAATTAAAAACTCAGCAGGGTCGAGGACGTAGCCTATTGTCGTAACAGAGAAAGTGCAAATTTAGATTATTTACATCATAGCTGGTCCAAGGTCACGTTTGTCAAACACTGCTGCAGCAATGAAGAAGGCTGAACTCCAAATTACAGATTCACCAAGGCCTTTGGTGACAACATTTTCTTTCGAACGAATATCAAGACTGGTCTCAAGAAAATCGCTGAACATCCAGACTTTTCCAGTGCCAAAAATCAAGTTACGAGAACCCAGAAATTATGCTCAAGGAAGAGAAAGGCCGAAATTGTTCATGTCCAGTTTGGTCTATATAGTGCAGGTAGGATATATATAAATATTTGGGTATATATATATACAGGCAGTAAGACAAAGCATATATATATATATATTATCTATTCAGTAGTCTTTTTGACAGACATGTGCATTTTGGTATACAATAGGTGATACTGGGTGACAGCAGAGAGCGATAGATAGAGAACTTTACTACACCTAGAAGATTGGTATAAACATATTTTTTATTACGGAAGATCTATAATTATAGGCCTATAGGGCTTAAGCACATTTTGGCCACCGGGGAGTATCTCATGAAAAGTAATATCAATATCTTCTTAAGTCAAATGTAGGCCTACGTCAGATGGAGCTTTTAAACTACTAACTATTTCTCAAACTTGGCTAATATACTTCTACAGCGCGCAAGTAACATGTTACACAGGGCAAATGCACCGTTCATTAAACATTGACATAAGCGAAAAATGACGCCATATTGTTACAAATGACGCCATACTGTTACAATTCTCAGACGATTAGGATAAGACAACGACAGTCTGATATAGTCAAGTATTAAGTTTACGTCAAAATTACGTCACTATGACGTCGAATACGACACAGTCACATGCGCTACGGAGCCGTATACTTATACAACATAAAAATACAATATGATTGTCGAATGCGAGTTTTTCGATTATATGATACAATATACAGTAAATTCATCCTCATAGTTATGCAAAAACGTTACAATGAATACATTACCGACTGTAATTCAAGCATACTTTGTTACATCCAATAAAAAAAGGTAATGCCGAGGTTTTCCACCTTTCCAGTTGCGTCCATAATACTTTTGGAAGCGAAATGCCTCAGGATATGCTGTGAGAAGTTTTCACGTTGGCATAATTAGGCCTATATCAGCAACTCAGCATCTGCCGTAATCTTCCAAACTTCGCCTCTCTCTCACTACGAATTAAGGCTGACAACCAACTTCCAGTATTGTCAAGAATAACAACTTTCGCTTCAAATCGATACATTAGATGATCGTATATTCTCCGAGAGGCTAGCCTTGATACAACGAATAACAATATCGCAAGCAGAAACATTAGCCAATGCCACACAGGACAATGAATCGAGTATTAACTTAATGTATACTTGAACAGGAACACAGTTTTGCTAGGGTCCATAATGACACGCTTCTGGAATGAGAAACATAACTTTTCCCGAAAGATGTAAGCTGTAAATTTTGGCCGAAACGAGCCTTTCCAAAGTTTATAAGCGAAATATACGCCTATGTTTCACCCGTAGGGAAATGCTTCGCTCAAAGTCCCATGAAATGCTTTCCAGGTGATTACGCGAAGGAATACCAGTTCCGACAACTGGAACAGAACAGAGATCAGTTGTAAAAGTAATGGAACATTGTGGAGCTGATTCCGGAACACCAAGGTAAGTGCTGTAGTTTTCAACTACTGTGACAGGGCATAAGAGCATATTATGTGATCGAAGTTTTCCTTCGACATACTGCATAATTTCGTTCTGTGAGAATCGTACCATTAAGGAGATCAGAAAGAAACTCAGCCAAGCGGAAAGACATGAGATGATGATGAGACGGTAATCTGTTCCCGTTGTTCAGGTGAATGGAGAGAGACGGGGAGGCAGGAGCTCTGCTTCCGCGGTCGGAGAAGACATCTCGCGACTACCACCGTTCTGAAAGTGGTTGCACATTCGTCTCAGCTGGTTGATGGGAGGCGCTGTGTTCTGGCATTCCAGGTCATCGTCATTCGGACTCAGATAACAGGCCGCACTGTGCGAAGTCGACCTCTTCAGTTCACTGTCCGAACCGATGTTTCTGGCATGTCCGTTCGCTGGCTCTTCCTTTGACTGGACCGAAACTGAACACGGCAAACCGGAACTCTGACCGTCGATGTTCTTTTCCCGAGCCGCTATGTGCTCGTGGCTCATCGCCGAACCAAGATACGTGTAGACTTTTTTCGGTAGAGCGACCATACCGCATCTGGTCTGAACGGCCATCGACGCCCACCCGGGTTTACTGGTCCCATTCGCCGTCCCGTTCCCGTTATCCGCCGCTTGACCCTGACCGAAAGAAGGATGGTCATTCTTCGCTGATAAACTTCCTCCGTTTTCGGTACCCGATACTGCTACCGTCTGGCACCTACCCTCCACCGACTGACTCACACCCGTGGTCGTTGCGTTTGCCGAGGCAACCTGGCAGCCTGATGTAGCAGTCGTGCTTTCCGGAAGGCTGGATGTCTTCGAGAAGATTCCAGGCAGTGCAGATGCCTTAACGAGAACTGGTGGTTGGCCTGAGTTCGGAAACCGAGACGAGTGGCTATTAGCTTCTGTGGTGGCGACGGCACAGCGTGTGATTCCAATGCTGCACTGCTTAGTGAATACGGCGGCAAGCGACGGACTGAGTGGATCGGCAGAGTCGGCAGAGACGACCGTCCAGTTGTCGAGCTTCGGTCCCGTGTCCGCCGAGCAGCGCCTCTTGTTCTTAGCCACCGTCGACGTCGCCGCCTTGAGGTTCGCCTCTGCTGCCGACCGACGTCTCGACGCCGCGCTGTTCGGGGAAGACGGCAACGATGCCATGGCTGTCAGAGAAGGCGCCGGAGACGGAGGAACCGCGCAACCGCGGCTAACATCGTCCACTCGACCGGTGCCACACGCTCGTTGGCTCCTTGTGACAACCCCTGACGGCAAGAGAGGCCCACGTGGAGCTTTCATCCGACAGGCATCAATCGGCCCCAGTGGACTTGAAATGTTTCCGCTTTTTGTGCTGCTGGTGGCATTTTCGCCGTTTCCCTGAAAGAATGTCGGCCTCGTCGTCTTCGACAGTTTGCATCGCACTGCGAGAGTTTCTTTCTCGGTCATTTCGTCCGAGTCTTGGCGATCCAGTTTCTTATCTGGAGAACTGACGGGGCTCGGTAGCTTCGGACAGTCTGGTAGGATACGCGGCTCAACGGGCTCGTCGTTGGGCGGAGTCTTGCCAGAGCCAATCGCCAGAGAACTTTGTCTAGAAGCGTCACTCATATCGCTCGACTTCGATTTTGATACGGTATTGTTTGGCTTCGTGCTACTCGAAGTGGTGCCAGATGATTTAGTTACAGAGCTGGACAAAGCAAGGTCGCCCGCCTGCGAAATCCTTAACGGACCAATGGAGGATCTGTCCGTGTCGTAAGGAGACGTCAGGTTCCGCTCAAGTATGGCACGGATGAGACTAACTGGCGCACCCTCAATCCTCTGGCCTTGGGTCAGGCTGTAGTTGCCGGACTTAGCATCGAATTGGAACGATACTCGAATGTCTGATGTTGAACTTGTAGCTGGAACTGTGGAGGACGTAGAAGTATCTTGCAAATCTGTTAGATCAACCGTTGACTTTGGAATCGGTAGCGGACCTCCTGATGGAACTCTGAGATCCGACCCTTTCCTCGCCACCGAAAACTTGTTCCCCACATGCGGGATGTTGGAGATGGCAATGTGTCGTGCTCCAGGAAACTTCTGGAAAACGGATGCAGTGGATGTAGGCGAACCAGACGATTGGACAGAACTGGTGATGGATGATGGAGAACAGCATGTAATGTTAGGAAGAGTGGACGAGATGGGCGAGGCGGACTTGCTGGATGCGCGAGGGTTAACGTCTGCGGGTGTTTTCGTAGAGGTGTTTTCAGTTCGTTGATTGGCATCACTGTTTAAAATGTTGTGGTTTTGGAAAGTCAAAGGCGGCGCATTTGACAGAACAAAGGTTGGAAGAGTGGCAGCTGATAACGTCAGATGAGGAACTGACGAACAAGAGGCTACAACGCAGGCTCCCGGTTTGCCCGGTCTCGAGACAGCTTGCATTCCAGAATGAGAGACGGAAGACACGGTATCGGTGCAGATACTGCGAGTAATTGAACCGATGCTGGTCACTGTTGGAACAGAAACACACGATGTGACGGCAGGCGTCGACACCACACAGGCTGGTTGATTGGGGTTCAGTGTGAATCGGCAGACGAGTCCAGGTCGATTGGCGCCAGGGATCATCATCGTCGGCGGTGCCTGAGGGTCCTTTGCGGACTCAAACACCGGAGTAGTTGAGACAGCGGGAGGGACGATGAGCTGCAGAGGCGGTCCGACCGCGCGACCGATCACCATCGCTTGGCTGGTCGGCGTTCCCTGGTGAAGAACGAGCGGAGCGGAGAGGCCAAGCGCCCCCGCCGACCGAGGATTGGAGTAGTTGAGACGCGTCGGAATCAAAGTCATGTTCGGCCGAACACCGTTCTGGCCGGGGAAGGAAAAGTTACCCGGTACCGTTATGAGAAACGTACTCTTTCCGTTGATCGTGACAGGAGAGACAGCAGGGAACAGTATGGGCGCACCGTGTCCTGAAATATGGAAGATGGCCGCTTGTGACGTTAACGATCCCCCAGTCGACAGGTTGACTGTTGATGATAATGTGGAACTTGTGCTCTTTGAAGTGGCCACTGAAACACTCGTTTTGGCCGACGACTTAGACGATCTGTCACGACTGCTGCTTGTGTTGCTGCTACTTCGTGAACTTTTCCCAGCTAAGAATGAATTCACGGGGTTTACCCTACGTTTGAAGTACCGCCCAAGTAGGTCGATATTAGTCTGTGTACCTACAGAAACTTTGCCCCCAGGTTGATTTCCACAGGATGCTTCAGTACCAGCAGTATAAGATTTCACTGCTGTTCTCGTAACAGTCTCCTTGGTGTTCGCAGCTCCATTCTGAGGCCTTTGCTGTAGGTTGAAGGACTCGACGCCTTCCCTACCTTCTTGATTTGCAACATTATTCTCTTTGGGCGTTGAATGGTTTTGCACTGAATTCTCTGTGTTAGATATGGTTTGCGATTCAGCTGCCGAAATTTTTTTACCTCCTACGGCCTGGACCCTTGTGGGTGAAGCCTGTGAAACTAGTTGAACGTTTGAACTTAACGTTTCGGAGGATTGTGAAACGCCAACCCCCGTCGCTTTACATGCAAAACTGTTTTTCGAAAAGATGGCTTCCCCATTGTCTGCAGGAGTGCCTGATAACGAGAGGGAGTCTTCTTTTGTCTCACACTCACTGTGTTCAGACGATAAGGACACTGGTGAGACCACAGGCGAAGTTTCACTCTCTAAAAGTTTCTCGTGCTCATCAGTTCTCGAAATCTCCCGAGGACCATTTGAATCCAGCGCAACCGGAGAAATAGCCGTAGAGTTCCCAATGGATGTGACGCTGAACTTGTGGGCAGATGAACTTAAACCGTCGGTCGACTCACTACGCTCGAGAACAGAATGCGCATGGATATCGAGTGCCTGTTCAGCGACATTCTCTCTAGAGGAACACCTTTCAGATTCGCAGGTACACAGCTGTCCGTTGTCGTGTTGACGTGCAATGTTATGAACACTAACACGTTCGCTGGATTCAGTAAAAATTCCAGTATCAGTACAATTATTTTCCGCTGATCTCAGATTATCTGGGTTGTCCTCGTCTTGAGCACATGATTGGTCCAGAGTGGAAACCTGTTGGTCTGAAGCAGCGCCTGCGTCCGGCATTTTCGAAGGCTGCACACGAGAAAGGTGAATGTTTTCCACCTCTAATATCGCGCCGATGCAGTGAATATCTCCAGAACTCGAGGCCCGCTCGTTCCGAGGTAAACCTATTGGTAGAACTTCAGGCATTGCTGCGTTACAGACAACACCGAAGGGAGAAGACGTTAAAGACGCGGTACTTACAGATCCCGGTTTGTTTGGGCTACACAGTTCATTAGCGGACATACATCCATTCGTGCGTGAATCATTATCATCTGCAGATGATGTTATGATGTCACGAATAGCAGGAAACACGGAATCAGTCTGCGCGCTATCGACGGGAAAACACCCAACGCCAGGAATTGCACCGGGGCTCAGCAGCTTCGAAACTGCGACGCTTTGCGACAGGTTTGGAAACGGTAGACCGACGGCAGCAGCGAAATTCGAATTCAGCATATGCGGGAATGTTCCAGGTTCCGTCGGAACGATTCTGAAACTCGAATCCTGGACCTGCTGCATTGGATCGACGTAATCGGCCCAGTTGGGAAAGCCATGTCCGTTCAGGGCCAGGCCGTTCAGACCGACGGTGGTCTGAGACATTCCATCGCTCCGTACGAGGAACTCAAACGGAGGAGCGTTCTGGACGAGAAAGTTTCCGACTGAAATTCCAACGCTCGTAGATGAGGAAGAGCTCGGCGAAAACAGCTGAGATATGGCTATTGAATCCATGATATTCCTGTGTCCCCCAACGACTCTCGTCTCTCCTCCGTCACCCACTGTGTTCTCTACGGGTTCTGGGTATGGACTGGGTAGTGCTGACTCTGAGTCGTCATTCATTCCATAGTCCGTCATAGAGTTCTCATCACTGATGGCTACGTTGGCGGCGATTCGCCGGATCTCTGTATCGATCTCGGCATCCGAGTCCTTTGAGGGGTCGGTCTCCACAGGGAAGGACAGCTCTCCTCCTCCTCCTCCGGTCTGGGTCTCGTTCATTGTCTCACCACTCCGCGAAACAGCATCTGTGGCCGTCGGAAGCCAGTGCTCCCCCGACACACCTCCGTCTTCAGAGGGATTAACGTCCTCTGGAAAGTAGTCCCGCATTTCGACGCCGTTTCCGTGAGCATAGTAGTAATCCGACGCCTTACGAATCTCTTCCGGTGTCAGCTGACCGGAAACGGAATTCTCCAAGTCCCGCTGCTCAGTCAGATCCTGGATGTCGTTCTCCTCCGTCTGGTGCTGAATAAGGTCACTTTCGGCGGTTCTGTCATCCGTCATTTCTTCCACAAAATGCGAATGCAGAAATCCACCAACCGCTTTCGAGCTGTCCAAATCGACGTCTGACGCCATGTTGTTCTCCTGCAGGAAGAACCCCGTCGTCTTAGAGAAAGCGGAATTCTGGGTGATATGGGCGATAATATCGGAATTTTCGGCAACGGCAAGAGAAGCGTCGCCTGCATTTAGACAGTTTAGATCATTAGAGTCAGTGTTTGGCTCAAGGCTCTCGTAGAGACGGGAGTCAACCGGTGAGTCAACAGCAAATGCTAAATGACTCCGTGAACCATTAATCTCTTCTCGGCTATCCTCAGATCTTTGTCCATCTCCCAGTTCTTCTCTCATTTCTCCATTACTTCCTTTTATCTCCTCGTAGCTTTGACTCCTCTGTCTCTTCGAACTAATTTCGGTTTCGTCATCGTCGTTGTTTCCAGTATTGTGCGCAGTCTCGAGTTCTAGTTTCCGCTTCCGGTTTCGTGACTTAGTTACCGAGTTGTTGTTACATTCTGATTCGAGACAAACTGGTTTGTTGGCAGAGATATCGAACACTACATAGTAGAGAGTCATTCGCACCACCTACAAGCAACATTCACTTAAACATTAAGGCAATATTTCAGTTGGTCACATGGTTGCCAAAGATGAGATTGAGGCCTTTAGGGATCATTTTCTGATCAAATAAAATTAATGTCACTCAACCGCTCCAAAGCAATTAACTCATGTCAGTGCACAACTTTGTATCCATATGAAAATAGGTAGGATGCAACAGGTGGGTGGATATGGTATCCAATTGGATACAGCGCTCGCTCTGTAACTCAGCGAGTATGGGTTCGAGTTCCCCGAGCAAGTCCTGCACTTACAGTTGCTCAGCACCGTCAGTTGATGTTTGGCTTTTAAGTTTTAAAATAGAATTTCTTTCGTCAATCCAACTTCGTTTTAACCATATAATTTGTTTCCTCAATCCAGCTTCTATTTAAGAAAAATAATTTCTTTCAGCAATCCGACTTCTACTGAAGTAGATAATTATTTTTATCAGTCCAATTTCGGGGGGAAACGTCCGGGGGAATTGTCCGGGGGGAAATGTCCTAGACCCGGTCCAAACAGCAATTAAACACTACACATGGAAATTGATGACATGAAATACTAAAGCATTTGACACTTCATGCTGTAGGGCATAGTTATCATGCACTTTGAACTCTAACAAGTCAAGCATTAGAAATTTACAGTTGTATTGTATTATATATTGCATAGCTGCATGCTCTCTCTTTTGCAACAAAGTACATCAACATCCTAGCTCTTGCAAGTATGTTAGCATGTTGCCAGTATGTGCTAGTTCTTGTGATGGCAAAGCTTAACAGTTAAAGATACATCAGCATTAAACACAGAAAGTCTAGTACTGCTCGAAATGATGTCTATTTTCAAAAATTACACTATGCTGTAATGTATCGTATTGTAATGCACACACCTTTTCACGGATGTAGATGTACGCAACATCAACAAGAGTGTACTCATCGAGTAACGACTTGTCAGCATAATAAACTTCAACCTACACAGAAATAACAGAACATGGTGACATGCATTTTGCAATACTGTGCATCACATCCAAACATAATCACAATGCCATGTAATATGTCACCATGTATGTGTAGGAGTGTATAGGCACACACAGGCATCTGACAGACAGGCAGTCAGAAAGACAGACAGTCAGGCAGACACAGAGATAGAAAGACAGACAGGCAGAGAGGAACAAGCAGAGGCATGGATCTATGCAATGTGTAGGAATGCACTAGGATGAGAATGTATTTATGTATGGTTGGATGGATGCATGTGTGGAGGATGTATGTATAGATGAATGTATGCATCAATGTATGTATGTATGTATGGATTTGTGGATGTATGTATCTATGTATTATATATGTATGTCTGTATTATGTACTGTATGCATGCAAGTATGTATGAAAGTGTTATGTATGTAATGTATGCATGTGTGTATGTATGTATGTATGTATGCATACGTATGTATGTATGTATCTGTATATTTGCCTAACATTGTTTAAGACCTCTCAAGAGTTCGATAGTGTTTTAACAACTCATCGTAAACGCTCAGGAAGATTAATTTTATGTCTACAACATATACTATATGGATACAACACTTGTATGTGGATTATACTACACAGGCAACACTAGGGTGTAGTCAAAAATATTCAGTCCAATAAGTACTCTTAAGTACTTCTTTGAGTAGTCTATCTACATGGATTCCAACAGGTGCTTAGTAGTATGTATAATTTAGAAGATTACGGATATTTTAAGAAAAGCAAAGAACAAAAGTATTTTGCAAGGAACTGAAATCAACTGAACAAACCTCAAAGCTTTCGTCCATGTCGAACTTGAATCTGATGTACTTTTTCAAATGACCAATGGTCAGTTCCACTGGACAAAGCAAGTACCGTCTCTGACCAAGCACCTGTAACCATTAATCACAACAGTGATTGGCTGCACATGCGAGAGGCGCTATATAAATTGATAGATACAATACAATACAATGCAATATAATGTACAGTGTGACCACTCTCCATTTTCTGAAATCCCAAGCTCTTGCAACACAAATCCCAAGATTGTCCAAAAGTGCTTAAAAAATCCCAAGTTACTGAAAAGGAAAAGTTATGATGAAATATGAAATGCATTTTAACAATCAAAATTATTCATAAAAATGCCTAGCTAAGAACTGGCAAAGAAAAACCGGAGAATAACACTGAATTAACAAATTACAATGTTTACAAGTAGCAATAATAATAAACGTCTTTTAGGCAGACCCACGGAGCGAGTTTTTTTCTAATCTGATTCGCTGACACTGTTGAAAAGTACGGTAAAAACTAGTCTGTAGACCATAGAAAAAATCCCAAGATTGCTATGCAAAATCCCCAGATCCCACGACCCCCAAAATCCCAAGATTAAAATCCCAAGGAGTGGTCACACTGATAATGTAGCCTTGGTTTTTACGATGTTTCCTATTCCTATTCCTCATTGTATACAATTTGGCTGAACTTGATTGTACACCAAATTGCAGTTAGCAACTGGTTTATTAAAGGATATTTTTTTCTTATAGATACAGTTGAGGGCCCCTGTATGCCCATAGTTACATTACTGGTTTGTCCTCAATGTAATTGTTAAGCTGTAGAGTATAAGTGCTAAAGTAAACTGCATAAATGTAGGCCATGAAATAGTCCATAAAGTCGCAAGTGACCTCATTCCTCTCATTCCTCGCAGTCCTCTGATTCGCATCCTCCTCCAGATCCTCAGCGAAGGACTCGCTTTCAATGAAATCGAATGGCAGGCTGCAATAAAACAGAACCAAATGAGGCACTAAACTCTCAAGGAACTAGCCATAAAACGTCTCAAGGAATTGCCCATAAAAGCCTCTCAACAACATCCTTGATCAATAAAACTCGGCTCTGTGAATGGCATCTATGTTTTTACAGTTCAATAAAATAGGAGAATAAAATGCACTGCCAAGCTAAATTCAAACAGAATAGCATAATTAGATGCCCTGCTAGAAGGGAATTCTGAGCTCAGATGGAGATAAATGCAACATTCTATGTTCCGCTTAATGCTGCCTTTTATAGTTTGTGTATGGATATGTGAATGCACATTATGTATGCATGCATTCATGTATGTATGTATGTACGTATGTACGTACGTACGAACGTACGTATGTATGTATGTATGTATGTATGTATGTATGCATGAATGTAAGTATTATATATTATGTATGTATTATGTACATGTATGTATTATGTATGGGTGGATGGATATGTGGATGTATGTATCTAAGTATAATTATGTATGTATGTCTTAGTTCAACTCGTCTGACGTGTGAATAAATCTAGAATTACAGTCTGTCTTTTCTTCCTGCCTCCCCAAAAACCCACCCATTGTCTCCCCAACACACACTGAACCAATAGTTACATAATTATGCCTAATAATTGAATTAACACTCTTTTCTCCTATAACCCCAACAAAAGTTGAGGCAACACTGCTAAAGTATAGACTGAGATTGATAAGGCAGTTTTTTTTAGCCCTGATGAAAGCCTGGCTATGTAATAAACTCATGAGTATGCAAATAAGTTGCGACTACGTCAACTTCTCAAACTGAATAAATGAATATTGATTGATTGACTGAATATCTCACAAACTGCAACATCATTGCCGTTCAAATAATCCACATCGTTTACTTCATCAGTCATTCGCTATGTGGTCCCCGTTAGCATTAAATAGCATTCACGGCATTCGCTAGGTGGCGGTAGAGTGTTGTACCTGTCACAGCGCACAAGGCGAAGGTTGATGCGATCAGCGCCTGCGTAGATGTTCTTCTGCAGGCGAATAGCTCGTCTCTCTTTCCGTCGAGTGGTGTCGCCACTGGACGAAGCCACGTCTACAGAAACCACATGAAGCGCACATCAACAACACCCATATCCAATATCCACATCGGAATTTGCGCTACTTTCTCGCTCTACAGTAAGACTACACTTTGGCCCAATATAAGGCCTACTACAAATTAATGTGGTTTCGTTATCCTAGCCGGTGCATGAAGTCTACAGCCAAACCTCAACGTATATGGTTGAAGATGTATGGTGAGAATACGACGTATAATCGCCATTATATGTTCCTCATATCGTAACATACGGTCACTTATGTTAAGACCCCCATTTGATGGGGTTAAAACTCATTATGGCAGTTATATCCCATTTGATGGGGTTAAAACTGCATTTGATGGGGTCATTGTAGCCCATTATAACTGTTATAGCCTCATTTTATGGGGTAAAAAAATACCTAATGCCAGACCTCACAACCACTTTATAATCTGTGTTTAACGTTCAACGGGAGTTAAGTTTAATCTGGCATAGACAACACTAATCTAATCTAATCTAATCTAATCTTGTGTAAACGTAACAACACACATTACGGTTTATGAAGTAAATCATCGCATTGTGATTGACGTACATATAATTGTGATTGGAAATTTAAGTAGCGCCGCGTCCAGAGACGCAAATCCGTGGTAAAATCAACATGCACAGTATACATATCAGCAGCCAGTGTGGCCTAAATATTTCATGGGGCAAGAGAATTCGCCACTCCTAGGCGACCGCAGCCCCTTTGAATGTTTGCCGTTAGATTTAAGGTCCCACTGTACGAGCATTCCTGGACGAAGATTCTCTTTAATGAAATAAGCCACGATCTGTATGCCAAACGTTATCCTCTCCCCAGAGGCGCATTGACATGAGCTTTAACCAAATGTCCAGTATTTAGCGACATCTTGTGGCTGCCAGAGGACGCTCTATAGTCTAGTGGTTAGTGTGCTGGTCTGTCAACTTAGAGATCAGGGGTTCAAATCCCCGCCAGGTTAGAAATTTCTTCTCCATCTGCACCCCTTTGGCAACTCGGCTATAATGAGTACACCGGCGGTACACTGTCGGTGGGAAAGATGAAGCAGGCGAGGGAGAGGATTAGCAAATCACCATCATATGCCGAGGCTAAGAAAATGAAGTCACTAATACTTCATTCACAATGCTGCCTCACGGGGCTAGCTGAAGGGAATTTTCTCTTTTATGGCCGTCGGTGAAGTATTAGTGATTTCATTTCCTTAGCCTCGGCATAGACATTTGACCTCACATTATAGAATTAGGCCTTCCAATGTAACTAACTGGGCTACTAGTGTGGCCTTGAAAGCAAATTGTCTTACTGAAGGTCACAGTGAAATCACATGGGTCTAATTTTGAATTAGACAATGAAATGCATACCTAAATTCAGCAATACAATGCAATACAGAAGACAATACGTAATCAAATGTCTATAAAACACTATAAAAGAAAAAACCATGCAATGCGATACAATATCATACAATATAATCATTATAATGTACAAAACAATACAATATCATGCAATTCAATCCAAAACTATACAATACTGTTAAACTTGCTATATATAAAAATCTAATTACAATTACAGTACATGCACAATTCAATACAATTACTTATTCTGACTCAGCGTCCTATGCCGCTATATAATTCGCCTATTTTCATTATTATTATTTCTATTATTATTATCATTATCGTTGTTGCTGCTGTTGCTGCTACTACCAAAATTGTTATTATTACTATCATTATTGTTATTCAGTCAAATAAAAGAATAGTCCTTGTCTGTTTAACTGACAACGCAGTGCGTCATGAATGACGAGATTCGCAAAAAGACGCTACGGGGCGCCACGTTGAACAGTCTTTCCGATTATACGAAGAATGCGCCATCTCTGGAGACATTCAAACAACAGCTCAAGACCTATCTATCTTGTTAAAACATCATGACTATCATCAATTTTTAAGCTCGTTTTCTTCGTCCTCGTCTGTGCTACAGCAGTACAAAAATGTTGATTGATTGATATATTATAGTCTTATTTTTACATGTATTTTTCGAGGTACTTATGATCTCTCTGGACTTAAACTGGCTCTGGGGAATTTTTGATGTCTGGGCTGGCTAAGACTTGTCAAGTTCAGACAGTGAGAAAGTGCTGTGAAAGGCAACAGCATGAGCTCGTTGGATCACAATTCACAATTGAGAGACGCTGGAAAAGATGTATTATAATTTTTCCTTTTCTTGTCCCCAAGGTACCTCACATCTCTCAGGAATTAAAATATTATTCAGAGAATTAAAAAAAAACATTCTGGGACGGCTATCATCATCATCATCATCATCATCATCATCATCATCATCATCATCATCATCATCATCATCATCATCATCATCATTATTATTATTACTACTACTATTATTATATTATATTTATATTTATATTTAATATTTACTACTACTACTACTAAGTTTACTACTACCACCACCACCACCACCACTACTGTATTGTATCTATCAATTTATATAGCGCCTCTCGTAGTGCACACCAAACAGAGGCGCTCGCTTCAGCAAAAATGATATTATTTCGGTATTATTACAGAATTCAACAGTTCAAGCCTTAAGAAAACCCTACTCGACGTTCATAAGCTATTGAACAAAAAACTCGACTTTATTGGCGCCTGGGTCGGAATCAAGGCCAGTGCGCAGTAAAAAGAGCTGACCGAGCGCCAACCGGAGGCATCCGCTCAAATATTCATGATGAATAATCAGGTCATGGTGAAACAGTTCCACAACAGATTGCAGAAACGCTGTTGGTGTTTTTCCAGTCGATGTTGTTATTATGTGGTTTTTGTTGTCTGGTCTGCATGCACTTCAGCAAAAATGCTATTAGTTCGGTATTTGTATGACCCCATTTGACGACGGTGCTTAGCAACCGGTGCTTAGCAACTGCAGCTAGAGGGATCTAACTGTTGCTGTCAATGTTGCTGTTCATTTACATTTACGATGGTACAATCTGGGTCAGGAACAACATTATAAGAAGTTCTTTCAGAGATTGTTGAAACGTGTTTTTCGTTTAACTGGTCTATTTGTTTTACCTAATGTACCTTTTCGGATGTGACGTTACCTTATCATTCCTTACGTTATATGCCCTTACCTTGAATTTTACTTGACCTTATCTTACGTTATCTGACCTGACTTGACCTTATCCTTCCTTGAATATCCTTCACCGTTCATAACCTTACCGCGCATAACATGCCGGTGCGCGCGCTACAAATTTAATTAATAATAATAATAATACCCTATAATATTAAACGATAGGCCTACCTCTTTTTAATGGACCCGACCCTTCCATAACGTCATACTCTATTTCTATATCTTTATAATTTTCCCTTGCCCCGCCTGTCTGACCTGGCTCTACCGTATACTTTCTAAGTTTACCAGACGTAAAGTTCAAAGGTCACCGCCTTGAGCTGTCGGCCTACAAAGGCCACGACGCGGGGAGACGTGACGGGGTCATAAGGTCACGTCTGTATACACGACCCCAGATGACGTCTGAATAGATGCAGAACAGTCACTGATGTCTAACATATTTATAGCCTCAAATGAAAGACTCTCATTCGCGTCATTTAGCACAGAACTGACAAGTCCTGGCAAGTTACTCGCAAAACTTAGCATATGGCTTACAAAAATTAGCATACGGCCTGCATACAATCATTAGCATATTTTTTCCATCTCTAAACTGCTGTTCTTTGTACCTTGTTGCGTTTGTGGCAACGAGTTTGTGTAATAAACAAATAGTAGTAGTAGTAGTAGTAGTAGTAGTAGTAGTAGTAGTAGTAGTAGTAGTAGTAGTAGTAGTAGTAGTAGTAGTAGTAGTATATGGCTTGCATAAATTAGCATATTACTTACATGAATTAGCATATGACTTACATAAATTAGCATGTTAAAGACAGTGGCCCAAGGCAGTATCTTAACAGACGTTTCTACCTAATTCCGACACTACACGTAGTGGCATTAGTGCCAGTCCTAAGCCTGGAAAAAGGAAGAGGGCGACGTTAACGGCATAGGAATCGGATGTCGTAAAACACTCGAACTAAGCAAGCGAGTAAGTAAGTATATTCTTTATTAAAATTCTTTATTAAATGTAAACACAGGCTTCGAAACAAGTCTTGACTGAACGACAATTATAATTAATTATGTGATCGGTAATTTTGTTTCTGGCCGATCAGGACATATGCTAACGTTCGTGATTGGCATGCTAATTTATGAGCAATGTGCTTAGCTCTCGAAGCTACTAGCAGCAAGAACCTCGCATGGCCACGTGTTACGATTTCGATGACCTAGTTTCACGGGCGAATAGCTATGTCTGATTTTTGAAAACGGTTGATCGCTCAAGCCGAACGAGAAAATAATAACGATTGAAAGCGTGATTGATTAGTATTTAACGGCGCAAAGTCGGTTCTTGTCATTGTATGCCGACGCTAGGCTTACTTAGGCCTACAGCCCAAGCAGCAACATAATGCACAGGTTATGTATAGCGCTGAGTTTAGTATACCCAAGAAAAGGAATAACAAGGAAAGGAGCAGGAGGCGGAGGAGGAGGAAGAAGAGGAAGAGGAGGAAAAGGAGGAAGAGGAGAAGGACGACAAAGAGGAGAAGGAAGAGGAGGACGAGGAGGAGGAGAAGAAAGACGAACAGGAGGAGGAAGAAGAGGACGAGGAGGAGAAGGAGGAAGAGGAGGAGAGGAGGACGAGGACGAGAGGAGGAGGAGGAGGAGGAGAATGAAGGCAATCTTGAAAGCCAGAGTTTGTTTTCAATTGTTGCGACTTCGTTTTCTTAGCCTCGGCATATGATGGCGGGTGGTTAGCTCTCTGCCTTGCTCTCTATCCTCCCGGCAACAGTATGGTTTGAAGGTGAGACGGCAAGGGAGAGGATTGGCCACCCACCATCACATGCCGAAGCAAAGAAAAACAGAAATGAGGCTATGGCGGGTACATCAGGTTAAAACAGATCAGTTTTAAATTTTCATCTGATTGACAGAAGACCATGTCTATTTTGCATGACATGATAGTTCATGCAGAATGACTATAATTTTTTAAATATTGACAAAGAACGAGTAAATAACATACCACAAAATGTGCACAAGAAACCATAAACATTATGCATAGCTAATGAATAATGACTATAATTGTATATATGCTAAGTGTATACAGACTATGGCTATATATAATAAATATGCAATTTTTATACGTACACATGAAATAGCATAGATTGTAAATATACCCAGGAGATCAACTTACCTGTGAATTCATTAAGAAAATTGATTCGTCTCTGAATTTCACCTGAAAAGATAAAACAGGCAAAAAATGTACCCACTGCACTCGCTAGAATATCAGGTTGCATAATTATTTGAATCTCGTGATCCTTATTAACATAATGTTGACAACACATCTGTCTTAGAGATACAAACACACACACACACACAGACACACACACAGACACACACACACACAGACACACACACACACTCATAAGTAAAATGCACACATACACACAACGAATGCACAGACATATAAAAAGTAAAACACAAACATACACACAACCAAAGCACAGACATATAAAAAGAAATAACACATAAATACAAACATATAAATAGTAAAACACAAACATATAAAAAGTAACACACACATACACACAACCAAAGCACAGACAATCAAAACACATACACCTAACTAACACACACACACCAATCGTAAATAGCCATTTACTTTAAAACTACCGTATTTATTGGCCGCAGCATGACATACACCATATTTATGGATGTTATTTAGACCACTGAGCTCTCCAGTCACCCTTTACCAGACTCCAACCACGTTCAGATTGTTTGAATCCGAGTCCAATATATAACAATACATGAAAAACACACGTACACCCCCACCCATATACTTGTGACGGGGTAGCCGATTCGTTACAGCATTTGCCTTGTGACGCAAAGTGTGCGTATTTAAGCGTTCCCTGTGACAGTTACGGTGTCAGGACCTTGAGAGAGTCCTTCACGCTTAATTGCTCAGCGCCATCGAGTGATAGTGGCGCCTAAAAATATATATATATATATATATATATATATATATATAAGGCCTATTGTATATATACATATATATTATATCTTTATATTGCATATTATATGATATGTATTGTCTAAAGATAAGTGATTTATGCTTTTGATTTATGCTTTTGCCAATAGAGATCAGTTACTGTAGCGGCTCCTACTAAAGGCATAAATCATATATATCGTATAAGCTTATAAATCATATATACTGTATTACACAAATTTCACAATGCATATATATATAATATGATATGTATTGTACAATGCTAATTGTCACGTGTTCCGAGTGCAACGATACCCTCGCATTTCGAGGAATTTTGGGGAGAGTCAGATCAATCTTCTGGGTCGACCTGACCCGAAGTCAAGTGCGTTTTCTTACTCGCCAGTCTATGTATCGATGCGTAGACACTGGGAAACCTCGAACAATCGGTTTATTACGTGCGGGTGAAAACAATTCCTCGAAAGAGCCAGAGCTAAGGGAAGAACTTTAGAGTGAGACACAGGCATAGGAAACAGACATACAGACGGAAACTGATAGACAGACAGACACAGTAGAAGAGGTATCATAATTACAGTTACACAGACTGACAGAAAGACAGACGGACAGACAAGCAGACAGACAGACAAATAGCCTACGCAAGCGTGTGCATTCGTGTGTGATGTGAAATTTCACGTTTTCTAAGTAACATTTACAATGTACATTGTACACAGTTCCCGGAATTTTGAGGGAAATTGGATCAAACGAAACATCAAACAGCACAGACATACATACATACATACATATATGTATATATACAATACATACATACATACACACACACAGACACAGATGCACAGGCCCACAGACAGACACAAATGGACGGCCAGACAGAAAGACACACGGATCAAAAGACAGAAATGTGCGCATGGATAAAATCATTGTAGAACTGAGACATGACAGAGTGAAAGATATGCAGACATACTAAGAAGGACAGCGAAACAAAGAGAAACCAACAACCATTGGAACAGCATGTCATCATAATTATAGGCCTAGCAGTTCGTTCTTCAATAGGACAAGCAAACAGGCAAGCAGAGACAGACAGACAGACATTGGGAAATACGCTCTCCTATAGAAGTTCATTCTGCGACAGGGACCCTCTGCAATAAATCCCTCATAGCTGGCACACGAAGTTCGCAAAGGATCTTTTGCACGAAGCCCAGACACAAACGGTAAAACCAAACTGAAAAAAGAGGGGGCAACTCGAAGCCTGATGAAGTGCAAAATTGGAAGGAAAAAGAAACAAAGGCAGACCAGAACTACGCTCAGCGCTCGCGAATAAGCTGGTGCCCTGCACTTGGCTTTCGAGTGGCGCTTTAGAAGTTTGGAGATTACGATTACGCTGCATACAAAATATAAGGACTTAGCATCACTGTATTGGACTAACACTGAGAGGAGCACTGGACTTGAAAAATGATCGAGGACACAATGGAGAACATACATTCATACCCATCGGCACTAAACGGTTGGCGATGACGATGAGATTAGAAAGCTTTGATAAGATAACATTAAATGAGGTATGATTAGATTATAAATGACAAGACGAGGCTATAGACTAGATGAAACGAGATCATATAAGACCAGATTAGATTAGATTAGATTGGATTGGATTGGATTGGATTGGATTGGATTGGATTGGATTATTAGATTAGATTAGATTAGATTAGATTAGATTAGATTAGTTCCGACTGTAACCGGCTACAATCTTGTTTCCGGTCTGTAACAAAGAACAGATGAACGTCATCAACTTACAGCCATAGAGATTCGGAACGACTTTGTAGACGATGGTCTGAAGCAGACGATCTGAACTGCAAAGGAAAAACACAAACATATTATCTACACAAGCAGACATCCAGACAGACATACATAGCCAGACAGCCACACGTTATGCCACACAGGAATAATATTACAAAGTGGCAGGCACACAGATATAAAGACAAAAATATTGAAAGATCGACAGATCAGACAGACAGACAGACAGACAGACAGACAGAGGAAGTCGGAAAGAAGACAGAAAGACAGATGGACAAACAGATGGAAACAGACCGACAAAGACATAGACAAGCAGAAACAAAGACCTGTAGACTACAGACACAAACAGACGTTCGAACAACCAGACGGACAAACAAAGATACGCAGACAAAGAATCTGATACACACAGGCAGACCTACAAATAAAGAGACAGAGAGAAAGACAAATATATGATCAAATGCAGATATTAACAGACAAACAGGCATGCAGACAGACTGACAGACACAGACAAAGATATATATGGGCAGATAGATAGACAACACGAAAGATAGACAGATATGCGGACAGAGAAGAAGAAGATAGCCAGACAAACAGGCAGGCAGACAGACAGACAGACAAGCACAGAGATAGACAGACAGACAAGCACAGAGATAGACAGGACCGAATACGAGGCTAAACTGTCCATTGTTTTTCAGCTCAGGTTTTACATTAAACCGTCGATGCAAGAAACGACAGAATTAAATCATCCAGTGATTTGGAAATAAAAATACCCCAGACCCAATTTACAGACATTCACGCAACACACACCACCACCACGACCGCTAGAACCATGACCACCACCACTACCACCACTACCACTACCACCCCGACCACCACCAGTACCACCACCACTACCACCACCAACACAAAGACTATCCATACCATGGTGCACCACAACCACCACGATCACGACTATGACTGCTACCACTACCACAACGACCACCACACCATAACCACCATCACGAGTATACCACCGTCGTCACCACCACCACCAGTGACCAACACTACCACAACCATGACGATGACCACCACCGTCACCACCACAACCACCACCACCACATATAAAAATACACCCACATAAGCAGTACGATAAAGGTGCCAGATTATTTCAGATGCTGGGCTGGGAGATGAAGGACTGATTTGGCAAAAGACACGTGGTAGGTACAGAGGGTAAAGGGTATTTAAGGGAAGGGTGAATGATGTTGCCCACCTGAGTTCTGTCAGCAGAGTATCGTTGCTGTTCGTCTGGCGACAAATGGGGCAGAACTGGTCACCCTTATCCAGATGACTAAGGACACACGATCGACAGACTGAAAAAACCAACGAATACCAACACGTGCGTGTGTGTGTGTAATTGTAATTGCAATTGTAATTGTAATTAGCAACTTCTATTGCGCCGGTGTCTAATGCACAAGGCATCATCCGATGGCACACCAAAACCAAGCCGTAATCAGGTCAACATCCAAAAGATCAGTCCGTAAGAGACAGAGGTGGATAAGCAATTTGAAAGAGGTAAGTTTTCAGCCCAGAACGAAATGACACTGAGACAGGCAGACGGACAGGAAGAGAGAGACAGAGATAGTCAGAGAGTTACAAGTATACAGCCAGATACTTAATAAGAACTAGAAAAGCAGTGAGTTATTTCATCATCATCATCATTATCATCATCATCATCATCATAATCATCATCATTATTATCACGAAGACTTTTAATGTACACGAAGTCACAAGGCCATGGTAGTCAAGATTGGTTAGACCGTTAGGGCACTCGCCTTGCAACACAGAGAATACGGGTTCAAGCCTCCCCTGAAATGGTTACACATAGGAACTTTAAGCAAGTCCTTCACTCACAATTGCTTAGCGCCATCGATCGATGAATTGTCATTAGATAGTGGGCTTAATAAATGCATAATAACGATGACGATGATGATAATAATAATGATAATGATAAAATGATGATGATGATGATGATGATGATGATGATGATGATGATGATGATGATGATGATGATGATGATGATGATGATGATGATGATATATAAGTGAATACAGATCTACACAAACAATTTACTTTGTGCAAAGTTTCCCTTGCTGTAAATCTCTCACAATGAGGCTAAATGTTGGGATCAACAAAACGTGGGACAGATCAAATCAGTTTTTGACATAACAATCCGCCCATTGCCTCTATATGTTCTTCCAAACCCTATGCAGCCCTCAAGCATGTTAAGGTTAAGGTTAATTGGTAACTCGATCGGAGAGAGAGAGAAAAACAGACAGAACAGAGACAGAGACAGACAGACAGATACAGACAGTCAGAGAGACAGACAGACAGACACAGACAGACACAGACAGACAGCCAGTCAGATAGACAGAGACAGACAGACAGACAGAGACAGACAGAGACAGACAGACAGACAGAGACAGACAGACAGAGACACATGCAGACAGACTACCATGCAACAATATCTCAATGATTGTTAAGTCCCGTCCGTTTCAGTAAAAAGCCAAAGTATTCTCATAGATATAGGACTATAGGTCATCGTTAAAGTACGTCTACCTGTCTGTCTGTTGTCTGCTTGCGTATCTGTATGTCCGCTTGCTTGTCTGCAGCATGACGTCCGTCTACATGTATCTCTTTTCCTGTCTGCCTATTCGTCTCTCTGTCATCTTGCATGTGTGTTTATTGTCATTTTTACGCAGTCGCTATTTGCTGGTAAAGTATGTATATACATACATACATACATATATCTATATAATATACATATACATGCAATACACAGTACATATATAAATAACCAAAACCAGAAGACTGAAGAAAGTCGAGAATCATACCAATAGAGAAAAGAAGGGGCAATCTGCAGAACTTCGAAAATGACAGAGGAATTAATCTACAGAGCCTCCCAGGAAAAGTTTTTCACCAAAATGATGCAAAACCGAACAAAACAATATGTTGAGTGCACTTGGAGAAGAAAAAGCCGGGTTCAGACCAGTAGGAAACACAACCCAACAGCAATTCACAATGAGACGGATGCATGAAAAAGCTTTGAACACAGCCACAAGGTCTTCATCAACTTCATAGACTTCAAACAAGCATTCGACAACATGTGGCAAGTTGGAATGTGGAGACTGGAGAGTGATGCAACATGCAGGAATGCCAAGCTAATCATATGCACAATCAATATATATATATATATATATATATATATATATATATATATATTGTAATTATGAGATGTGACACAAATGTAAGTAGACAAGATATCACAGAATAATTCCTAATAAAATGGGAGTAAGACTCGAAAGCACCATATCAGGATGCCTGTTAAACCCATATATTGATAAAGCACTTGGAGAAGAACAAGCCGGATTCTTTGATCGCTATTCACAGTGAAACATATACTCTAAAAAGCATATAGCAGAACCAGAAACACTTCATTAACTTCATAGACTTCAGGCAAGCATTTGACAGCTGATGGAATGTGGATAGTGATGCAAAATGCAGGAACACCAGAGCAACTGATCAAACGTGTACATTTTGCAATGATATATATATATATATATATGATATATATCAAAAATCATAAAGTGCCATAAAAGTAGATAAAAAAGATCACAGAATACTTTCACACGAAAACGGGAGTACGACAAAGATGTATCTTATCCCCACACCTATTTAACCTAGTATTAGAAGCAGTAATGTCACTCAGCCTTAACAACACCTAGGCAGGAATCAAATTAAATGGAGTGGTTCTTAGGTTCGACGACATTGGCCTTCTCACTAGATGCGGAAGACAACTACAGGATACTATACGGCACATAGACAAAACCAGCAATTCACAATGGACGGATGCATGGGGGGGTCCGGTGGCGCGTTGGATAACATCTGGCGAAGAGAGCGGAGGTACAGTTCGAGCCCCGTAGGGCGGATTTGCTTTGTAGGCTGCTATTAGCGCCGTGAATTACAGGCAGTCTGTTCTGTTAGTAGTTAACTAGTTAAGATTGTTTCAATTGCATAACATGTAAATGTACAGCGCAGTGCGTTTGTCAGGCGCTAAATTAAAGAAAAGATTATTATTATTATTACATGTAGGATTCGGCCTAAAGATTATTATTACCGCAGAGAAAACTAATAGTCATTGAAAAAACTACAAAGAGACATCAATTAATATCTGTCAACATTAAAATGAGAAGCTATTGAACAAGTAGAATAATTCGTCTATCTTGGAAGGCTGATATCCGCAGCAGATGGTAGCATTGAAAAGGATGTCTGCCTACAATGGAGAATTGGACGCATATCTCAGATACATCCGGATAAAAAAAAGCAGGATATGGAGAATCAGAGATATAAGAGAGAAACCAAGACAAGAATATCTGAGGTGATGACGATGATGATAAAACCAGTTTTCCTAAATGGAGCAGACTGCTGGACAATACGAAAACAAATCTATCTACCTGGATTAAACATGAGACAAATGAACCCCCTCTCCAATAGAGGTCATTTATTTCCACCCATGCATCGCCGCGAAATGGCTGTTGTCAGAAACTGACGATGACGACGATAATATAGCTATATATATATATATATCATGATTATTATATGATATATATATATATATGATTTTATATATATATATATATCGGAATCGATCTTGCTTATTAAGGTCTCGCGAGAGGTGATTATTGTCATCATACTTTTATTCGTCGTTTCATCATTTATCGTTAAGGAGACGAGAGAGCCAAGACAGTAAGAGACAGACATAGAGACAGATACAGACAGACAGGTCTACAATGGCTGTGTGTGTGACAGAGACAGACAGACAGACAGACAGAGAGACAGTGACAGAGATCACGCCGCAGTTCGATGCAATCTCCATTAGCCATCATCCCTCCAACCAGATCCTTCGCATTGCAACTGACATCCGTCACCGCGAGATCTGACGTCACGTCACCGTTTTACAAGACATTTTCCGACGGAACTACTTTTTGGGCGGCTTCGCTCGGCGACAGTCTGGCGGTAAACCGACCGCCAGACCACATTAATCCGCCGCTTAGAAGCAGCGCTAGGCCCGCAGCGTAAATTTCTTGCTTAGCTGAAGCGCTTGCAAAGAACCGATAGCCATCTTGTAAACGACGGGTGGTGGGGGAAGGGAAGGAGACCCCATCCTTCGTCTGGAAAGCGAGGAAAAGCCAGCAGACGAGGGGGAGAGGGAGAGAGGGATGTTTGGCAGGCGAAGTCGACTAGCAGGCGAGATCTATGTGGCTGGCAAATATTACGCTTCGTAGCCAAGGTTATCAATATTATTATAAATTGCGAGCCGCCGTTCGAATGCGTCGTTCGGCTTCTGTGGTCGCAGGCACTGAACGCGAACGGTCGGCTGATACGGTCCGAAGGCACGCCGCCAAGAAAATCGCTGGCGTACGTCAAAACAGCCGTAACGACGGAAATGCCTTACGAATCGTTAATGGCCGTTTTAAGGGCAACTCTTGAAGTGATTTATTGGGGGTGGGAGGAAAGAACGCCAGCCTGAGTGCCACTACCATTTCAAACCATTCGTCAAAATCGTATTTTTTATAGGAACAGCGCGAGCTTTTAATTCCATTTGTCTCCGAACTCGACTCCGAGCTCGACCGAAACTATTGGCTAATAGAGATGTAAACAGAAATGGCATGAAAAAAAACAAAAGAGGAAACACTCAGTCAAACCCGAAGGGAAAGCCATCATTAAGAAATGTTGGAGACTTAATTTCCTTATCTCGGCGCATGAAGGCTGATAAACCAGTTCTATTCCTCGTTGTATGCATGGCGCGCCGCCATGGCGTTCTGATCAACAAGGTGTAGTCGGTGTACTCATTGTACAGCCGAGTTTGCTAGGGGTCGCTAATGGAACACATCTTGGAATAAAAGCATTCTTTCCAAACGGGGATTTGAACCCCGACATCTGGGTTGACAGTTGAACACGTTAACTACGAGACTATAGCAACCCAGGCATATATTACAACACGAAATAACCCTAAAGAGCAGCATTTGTCACAAGCCACATTAACCCAAATATACCGTAATACCCCATACCCCAGACAACCTGTAACGAACTCTGTGTGATTTATTCATAGTCAGTTGTGTCCAAGTCTTGCATGTCTGGTTCCTGTAAAACAATGGTGTTAAAACTTTTCTAATGGCGGGCCAATGGCAATATTTTTCAGCGAGTGGCGGGCCATGGTGCCGAAAGCGCCTGAGCAAAATGGGAGTATGGGTCTGGGAGGTGACTCGGTGAATCCGCTTCCAGAAATTTGTTTGCAAAACTAAAGTCCTAGCTGGTGTATTTTTAACATAAGTCAAATTAGGCATATAAAAACTTAATTTTGATCTTCGTTATCAGTCTCGTACATAGCACTAGTCTCTATAGGCAAGATTTTCGTGGGCCATAAAAGCATTGTCGGCGGGCCAGAAATGACCTGAAGGTCGGATTTTTGATACCTCTGCTGTAAAAGGTCAGACTGTCTGACTGAAGGCAACCATGACTCATTCAGACCAATAAAATTCCTTAACGACGACAGTAAAACTCCATTTGCAGACATTAATTGCTTCGAGTGTGTTAATGTCCGTGTCTCGTGTAATCCGACATGTACGTTTGGTACCAGAAGTGAGGTGTAGTCCTTCGGGCAATGAGACCACTGGGGTTAAAATTGGGTTTAATGGTCGTCTGCTCTGAAGGCCGCACTTAACAGTGGTCTACCCAAACTGGGTCGAAGTATCTTTGGGCTCAAGCGCAAAGGAGACTTCTTTAACCCATCAGCCACAGACATCACATTGTGTAACGGATCGCATACAATCAGGGACTACCTGGGTGCATACAGACACACAGACAGACAAATAGGTAGGCATGTAGACAGACGAGATAGCACAACTCTAAACAGAGAGATATAGACAGCCAAGCAGGCATATATACAAAGAGAGCAAGAGAGAGATGGAGACTAATAGACAGGCAGGGAGAGAAGACAGAAGAGGTACTGGAAGGATCAATAGAATATCAGTCAAAGCCACAGGAAGGCAATTTCTCTTTGGACTCAAGACGAGCAGTGATTGGTAATTATTTAATTAGAAACTAATTAATTACCTAATTAATTAGCTTGTTAGCTAAGTCTAATTCCAATTAATTAGTTCTTCTAAAACTGCTAATTTCACTGCTAATTATAAAATTTAAACTAATGCTAATTAAAATTAATTAGATAATAAAAAGCCTTAATTAACCATCACTAAACACAAGACATCCAACAGAGTTAGACGAAACAAAGAGCACTAAGACATGTACATAAGGATAGAAACTGCCACAGAAAACAACCAAACAGACAGACAGAGGCAAACAGACATTGCAATAGAAAGAGACAGCAATACAGGGACACAAACACCAATAACATGCACATCGACACAGAAGGGAATTTCGAGAATGGACCCACGTTACACAGCCTGGTGCAAGTTACCTTTTCCAGTGTATTCGTCTCTACCGTTGGGGAGCAGGGATGAGGCCGGGTAGAGGGAGTACCGATCACTGTGAGGCTACTAACCAATCGTCATTGGACTGCACTGTGGCGCCATCTTCGCAGCGACATCTTTCAGGATTTTTGCACAGCTTGTTGGCATCGGTTTCGTTTCAATTCCTAATCTACTCTATGCACTCATCACCCTATGCCAAGAACTCAATAACCTCTCCCACAGACTAATTAAACTATTCTAAACACTCATTAACCTTTTCT
Source organism: Aporrectodea caliginosa (assembly GCA_020284085.1). NCBI lineage: Eukaryota > Metazoa > Annelida > Clitellata > Crassiclitellata > Lumbricidae > Aporrectodea > Aporrectodea caliginosa. The sequence continues at coordinate 678,220 of JACEVL010000005.1, read as the reverse complement.
AAGCACTCACTGACAAATTATAAAGACTCGTTAATTTTAAAATAGCTTCATAGGCTTACTACAAAAGCAATGTTATCATTAACAACAAATCATCATCAATCAACATAATCATAATTCTTTAAGCTTCATCAGCGTTGAGGACATCATTGTCGCTGTCACTAGTATCATCATAATCACCAACACTACCCCATCACACGACCAGCGTCATCTGCATTTCCACTAATAGTTGTTTACCTCTCCTCCTCCTCCTCCTCATACTTCCTCTTATTTCCCTTCTCTTTCCCCGCCTCCTCCTCTACCTCTAAGGACCTCCTCCTCTACCTCCTCCTCTACCTCTACCTCCTCTCCTCAACTACCTCATCTACCTCCTCTTATTTCTTATCGTCCCTCTCTTCCCTCCTACTCTACATCTTCTACCTCCACTTCTTCCTCCTCCTCCTCCTCCTCCCTCCTCCTCCTCCTCCTCCTCCTCCTCCTCCTCCTCCTCCTCCTCTCCTCACCCACCACCACCAACCTTACCTCCCTCCCAGGGATGCCTCCCCGCGGGCCTCTGTGGCCCGCGGGCTGCTGACTGGCGGCCCGCACGGCCCCTTTCTAAATATGTCTCATTCTCCCTCTTACTTGTCCGACTTAAATACTCCTAAAACACTAATCCGCGACCTCGTCCTTACCTCTTTTATCATCTACCTCCTTCTCAAATAAACATTTGTATTTCCTCAGGCTAGGACCTCCTTTTCAGGCCCGCCGCCGCCTCCAACAATCATTGTGGCCCGTAGGCCCACCATCAACCTTACTTTAACCTCTCACGCTAAATTTCTTTCAATCTATTACGCAAGGTCTGCGTCAGCAGTCAATACTTAAGCAACGTCACACTGTCGACGGCGCGCAAAAAAAACATTAACGGAAAATTCTCTTTCGTACAGAACCTCACTTCACAGCGCATAGCGCGTTCTCATGGAAACGACCTTCATAGCCCCACATTTGACACCAGTCGACTTCCATCGGATGCGATCAGATGAGCCCATCAATATGGATCACACAAAAACGGACGTGCATTTCCCAGTGGAAATTCCCCACCCCAGCAGAAAAACCGTACGAATTTCGTCAGTCTGAACGCGCCATAACACCGGCTCTAAACGCGTCCTTCGGAAGCGGCCTCTGGCTGTAGGTCCCTGGCAGCGCCTGGCAGCCTGCGCTCGCGGGCGTCTAGCCAGGCAGACCGCTGCAGCGGCGCTGCAGCTGAACGGCTGGCCTGCAGAGTATGGCGCGCCGAACACTCAATATTTATTTACATAAAAATCAAGGTTAAGGTCGCCGATAGGGCTGCGAATGATGCAAAATAATTTCCCAGCTGGCGCCGTGGTTGCAATAAGAATGGGCTTTGTCGCTGGAATACGGCGAATAAAACTGTTGGGACTTGTTACTTTTATGGTGGTTACTAATAATGTATGAGGACTGTGGGCCATTTGTTTGGCATTAATCGCTCGCTGTAGTTTTGTTAAGCGCTAAAGTTAATGGCCTTTGATAATTGGAACTGCCAGGCGAAAGTGTTGTTTACATCTGTACATATTTAGGCCTTTACGCTATTGTTGACTATAATAGGTCGTTGTTGTTTGTGACAGTCTAGACTTCCTTCCCAAGATAAGCAATTAAAACCACGTCGTAGGCTCTGATATAGATATTGTATTGTGTATTGTTTTAGAGCATCTCCTTACAATTATCACTTTATACAGCGCATTTCTTCACTGAGCACTTCGTCATATAGGCCTACCACAACTATTGAAAACTTTTTTTATTTCACAACCTGTCACTGTCACTTTGACAACTTGTCACTCTGACAACTTGTCACTTTGACAACTTGTCACTTTGACAACTTGTCACTCTGATAACTTGTCACTTTGACAACTTGTCACTCTGATAATTCACTGGACAACAAATTTTAACCTTTTTTTTGCTTCCTAAAAAACTTTGGCTGTTTTATATAGATTTTGGCACGCTGAATCCAGTGGTGTTCTCAGAATTTTTGTATCACGTAAGGTTTTTGAGAAAAATGGTTTGCAAGATTTTAAAAGAAATGCCCAGAAATTTACTTAGTGCATATATTACACAAACACACACGCACACACACACACATACAATGTACTGGTTTTTTTGCTTCCTAAAAAACTTTGCCTGTTTTATATAGATTTTGGAACGCTGAATCCAGTGGTGTTCTCAGAATTTTTATATCACGTAAGGATTTTGAGAAAAATGGTTTGCAAGATTTTAAAAGAAATGCCCAGAAATGTACTTAGTGCATACATTTACAATGTACTGTTTTTTTGCTTCCTAAAACAATTTGGCTGTTTTATATAGATTTTGGCACGCTGAATCCAGTGGTGTTCTCAGAATTTTTGTATCACGTAAGGTTTTTGAGAAAAATGGTTTGCAAGATTTTAAAAGAAATGCCCAGAAATTTACTTAGTGCATACATTTACAATGTACTGTTATTTTTTTTGACATTTTAAAACTGAACAGCCGCTGATTTGCGATTGTATTCAATATCAGAAGCCTCTCTGATCAATGTCAAACAGTCATCAGCTAGCATTCTAATGCTCCACACACCCTGGGGTCGTTTCTCCATTGTGGCAATGTCCTGATGTTCGCCATGTTAATCGCTGACATCACAAAGATTTGCTGGAAAAATCCAGACGGGAATTAAAGAATTGTATTTTAGTAACAACCATCAGATGCAATGCGTGAAGTATCTTTTCAATCAACTGAATATAATTTGCTGATCTATTATTGCCGAGAAAGTTAACGTCCTTCAAAGACTGCCACTCAATTCTCAATTTTATTCAGGAATTCGTAAAAGCGACTGTCATTCATCAGTTCTCTTATCTGTGGACCAGGAAATATGCCTTCTCATGTCTTGGCTTCACTTATGCGAGTTTACTTGTCTCTTAAGATTTTTGAACCCCTTCCCCTCTTTGTTCAATGCCTTGACAAAGTTCTTCACTAGTCCAAATCTTATTGGGTTCAACAAGTGGTTCATGATAAACTTTCCTTTGGCGTAGTACCAAATGTTTACGACGTGGCCAGTGGGTAGCGGGAAACTTTAGCATGACGGACCCACTCGCAAATGAAACAACAATACTTCGTATATCCTAGCTGCATCCAACAAGAAGCTGAAGAAGTGCTACAAATTTCAAATCACCACGCAGTTAACAGTTGTGCCTACTGGCTGGATAGATGACATGCAGTAACAGTTTATATTATTAGTTCCTTGTGCCAATAGATTCCAGCCCTGAATCTGAGAGCACAGCAATAATTATTCCGCTTGATCCTTTCACGAATTTCAGTCCCTGACTAGATTATTAAATTTTAGCTCAGGTTGAGTTATCAAATGAGGCTCACGTACGGCACTGCAGTGGTTGGAAATCAGGATCAATACAGTCTTCTGTTTCCTTTTTCACATTTTCACCAATGTCTCCGATGGTAAAAACAACCCGTGGATTGGGTAGGCCTACAGAAAGGCTGTCATCATGTGGTAGTGGTCTCAGTGCCAATCGAAGAGTAGGATATTCAATATTGGTTTCTTGCTTTTGGTGGAATGGCCAAAACATTTGTCAAAAAGAAACAGCAGTTTGAAACACGATTTTTTGCTCCCTTCATACCTTTGGAATAGCAAACGGCATAGACGGCCGATAACCAGTAATCCATGCTCTGAGATTGATTGCGCAAGACGTGCAACAAATTTTAGGTACCCAACCTTTATTCTGATCGCCAACTTTATATCCAAAGTACAGTTCATATGCTTTCTTAACAATGGAGTCATCGCCTTAATTCTTTTGAAACTTTTAAGTGAACTCGCCGTAGTTGTAACACAACTGCTGTTGACGCATATAGGCTACGTTATATTTCGCTCAACTTGCTAACGTTTGAAAAAAATAATATATTGCCATAATGGTGAACCCACATATATTTATTCTTATTCTCCATGCTATTTATGCCCGTTGATCATCAACATACGTACAAACTGACATCAACGCGTCTGTATATATAGCCTCCTTTTATAGCCTGTTCTGCCAACATCCTTCATGGCTAAGCATGCTGGGCATGTCCAGGCATGCCTAAGCCTTACATTTACATTGAAGGTTGTGCAACATGCACTGAGTGCATGTCGAGGCATGCCTGGAAAACACAAAACACCTTATCTTGTGGGCAGCAAATAAGTAGACTAAAAATGTGAAAGGAAATTCCAAAAATGAGCTATATAAAAAAATCTCTACGTGATGGGAAATTTTCAAGGTCATTTTCGTGATCAGCAGCCAAAAATACATAAGGTACACCCAACAGTTTTCAGGAAGCAAAACCTCTGTTGTCCAGTGACTTGTCACTTTGACAACTTGTCGCTTTGTCACTTTGAGAATTGTCACTTTGCCAAATTTTTATTGATTCAATTCTTTAGCAGTTAAATGTCTGTCTTTAGAATGCGTGCAGCGTCTTCCACGCTATAAATCAATCCGATAGAAAATCGAAATGGCAAGTCGTCTGATGCGCTCGTCCCATGTCCCCACCCTGCAGGCCATTTCGCTCTCTGTCGGCTGATGAAAATTAAATAAAGTCCCATAAGGTCTCTACTGGGGCAGCGGACCTTTACACACACACACAAACACACAGACAAACACACACACACACACACACACACACACAAACACACACACATACACAAACACACACAATCAATAAATCAATCAATCAGTTGGTCAAAAATATAGTTAAGACAACATCAGAACTTGCAATAACCTCATGTTCTAAAGGAAACAAAAGGGAACCCGGAAGGGATGGAACTCACGCTGGTTAGGGCCACCTATGTACATGAATGATTTAAGCTGGCAGCAGATATTTCCATCAGTAACCTACAGTATTACATACATGTAAGAAGAATTTTATCTTTAATTAAAATCAAAAACTATAAAAAATAATATTAAAAAAATAACCCGAGTTATAAATTCTGTTTTATCAGACAAAGTTTAAACTGCTTTTAAAATAGATTCCGATTAGAGATGCAGAGAAGGTCATGGGTTATTCCATTCAGTGGCGTCACAAGGGGGGTGCGAGGGGTGCGGGCCACATCGGGTGACACCTTCAGAGGGGGCGACAGGGTTTGCCAAAATGACAAACTGACTGTCTAAAAAATTTTGTTTGCAGAGTTTGAGCAAAAATTTATGTATATATTAAATCATCAACGACCCTCAGCATATCACCTTCTGTCTTTGATAGCAGTTACATGTCTGTGGGTTTCTGGATGTGGATCGGTCTTTTTTGATTGATTGACTGACCGACCGACCGACCGACCGACCGACCGACCGACCGACTGACTGACTGATTGACTGACTTAATGACTGATTGACTGACTTAATGACTGACTGATTGACTGACTTAATGACTGACTGACTGACTTAATGACTGACTTACTGACTTAATGACTGACTGACTGATTGACTGACTTAATGACTGACTTAATGACTGACTTAATGACTGACTGACTTAATGACTTAATGACTGACTGATTGACTGACCGACTTGACTGATTGACTGACTGGCAATAGTTTCTCTGGGCTTAATTATCTTTCTCAAAGAGAATCAAAGGCAGGCCAAGAGATTGCGCTGGATAGGCAATATAATAATGAGGACATCACAAGACTTATTATTATTATTAAATAATAATAGTCTAAGTCTTGTGATGTCCTTGACTTGCCTAACCAGCTCAATCTTTTGGCCTGCCCTTGACTTGGACTAAGCTTAACACTGAAAGCTGCGCGGGACCTGATGCAAAAACTGACCGAGGACAATGGAGATCATTTGTTGGTAAAACCATCGCAAAGAAATATCTAAAGTCAGGAACTGATAATGATGAAGAAAACTTTCTCGAAATGCACAGTTCAGACAATACAATAATACCATTACGAAATAAGCCGCCATATTAAGCTATAGCTTCGTGACACAACAGTTTTGGCGCTGTTCGCTTTCCATAACACCCCCATCCCCAGCCCCGACCCTCACCCCAGACAACACACAGCAGCCGGCGGTTCGTGCGGATCGTTAGACTCGGTCGATGAAACCACGTTGATTTATATAGCGCATTTCCGACATCAGCATACAAGCAAAAAACACGGCGGAGTCACACACACACAGGGCCATCTGGCCGACAGTATTAGCCCCACGGCGGCGGAGGCGGCCTCTATGCTCTTCCGTCGGTCGCAGTTGCTGTTGTTTATCGTGACGGTATTGTCACGTCACCGACACGTGACGATTCGCGATGATGTCATCAATTACGGAGTCTTCAATTTACGAAGTTTATCAGCGTTTCGTATTTGTTGACTATGAGAATTGTTTAACACGATTATCATCGTCATCTTCATCACCAGTAAAACATCATCATTCATCATCATCATCATCATCATCATCGTCGTCGTCGTCGTCATCATCATCATCATCATCATCATCGGCGGCGTCATCATCATCATCATCATCATCATCATCATTATTATCATCATCATCAACAACAACAACAACAACAACAACAACAACAACAACAAGAGCTTCGACGTTATCATCTTAACTGTCGGTCTGTGATAAAGAAATGCAGAAACTACTAACGGCAGTCGGGGGGGATAGTAACAAGTGAAATGTAACACGTGAAACACCGCTTCAGATTAGATTAGATTGAATAAGATGGGATTAGATTAAAGTAAATTAGAAACAGACAATGTTATCAGACAACAGCGCCTGGAGAGTATTCTAACTGCTTCTAGTAAGGACATCCGGATGAATGCAGACGTTCTTCGTTGATCCAAACAATTACAATCCCATAAAATCTCATCCCTCTTCCTCCGTTTCTCACCCTCCTCTATTTCTAGAAGGGAGGGAGGGAGGCTGAACACGGGGGTGGTTGAAAAAATTGTACACGCTCTCCACAGAGCAACGCAAGAGAGCTGGAGCACGAGCCGCTATATATGCAACTTATCAGACTGTTAGGCAATTTATGTCGGAAATAATCGTAAATTCACAGCTGCCTATACACGTCTGGCTTCATTGTTGGACAGACGCTGGTTCCATGGCTCTGATCACGTGCTCACCGGATGTACTACATCCTCAACCTTTTTGAACGCGCCTTTTGGTGTTCCCGAGAGCGTAGTGGTTAGTGTGCTAGACTGTCAATTGCGAGTTCGGGTTCGAATCCTCAGAGGCTGAAATTTGTTTCAAGATTTCGGCTCCATTCTGGCCGTGTGTTGTGGGTGAGAAGAACGGACGGTGAGGGAGAGGACTTATCACCGCCCTCATATGCTGGGGGCATGGGCGTAGCCAGAAAAAACGTCGGAGGGGTTTCAAGATTTCGGGGGGAGTTTTCCATTGAAAATCGTCGCAAAAGTCCAGGTTTTTCGTATTTTGCATGTAAAAGCATATAAAAAAATTTGAAACTTATTTCGGGGGGGTGAAGGGGGGTTTGAACCCGTAAAACCACCCCTAACTACGCCCATGGCCGGGGGTAAGAAAATGAAGTCACTAGCACTATGTAATCCATGGCTACCTCTTAGGTTTAGCTAAACGAAGATAACTTATCGTAAGAATAAAGAGAGGTAACACAGATAAAGAAAGTAAAGGTTACGATAAGTTATGGTAAGACAAAGAACAGTAAGAAAAAGAAATGAAAAGTTAATTTAAGTTATTGTCAGATAAAGATAAGGAAAGGTTATGGTACATTTATCCATGAAAGCTGCATGCCTCTACCATCAAACGTTGTCTTCAGCTGTTTATTGGCTTAAATTCCTTAAAAGATCTTCCACAACAGTTATTGGCTTAAGTCTTAAGACATGTCTTAATGAAGAAAGCTTAAGAGCAGTCCCTTAAATTAACCCCCAAAGTCAACCATGGGAATTAAGTGTTAGCGACGTCATTTTGTTTAGCCTCGGCAGATGAAGGCTGTTGGTCAGGCCTCTCCCTCTCCCTCGCCGTCTCATCTTCCCACCGACAGCGCATGGTCGATGACATTATGACAGCAGAGTTTACTACGGGGCTCAGGTGGAACAGAAATCTAAAACAAATGTCTGTCCTGGCGGGGATTTGAACCTCCAACCTTTCAGTTGACAGTCCAGCACGCTAAACACTCGACTATCTCGCTGGCTCAAACCTAATTCGACTTTAAATTCGAACTCCAAACACGACGTTAAACAGCAGAGGACGCAAGGAGCAAGCAGATGCCAACTATGCCATAAGTCCTGCCCTCTCTTTCTGTTTCTCTCTGTCTGTCTGTTTCTGTCTGTGTGTGTCTCTCTGGCTCTGTGTCTGCATCTGTCTGTCTCTCTATGTCTTTGTGTCTCTGTTTCTCTGTCTCCGTCTGTCTGTCTGCATCTCTCTGTGTCTCTCTTAGTCTCTTAGTCTCTCAGTCTCTGTCTGTCTGTCTGTCTCTTGCTATTCGCGAACAATTCCATCGTCTGTGGAAGATTAGTCGGCGGTAGGTCGCCCTCTCCCCCACCCCAGCCCCCTCCCCACTCCAAGAAACGGAGGCTGATATACCTCCCCCTCCTCTGTTGACTGCTTCTGCCTCAGTTGACGACTCCTAAGTGGGTCAGGAAGTTTGTCTTCTTACTCAGACTACGAAATATGTGTGTGTGTGTGTGTGTGTGTCTTGTATATGTGTGTATGCGTGTATCTGTATGTTTGGACGACTGCGTATCTGTTTGTATTTGTATGCATGTCTGTCTCTGCATGATTGTGTGTGTTTGTATCTGCGTCTCTATGACTCTATCTCTGTCTCTATCTATCTATCTATCTATCTGTCTGTCTGTCTGTCTGTCTGTCTGTCTGTCTATATGTCTGTCTGTCTGTCTATATGTCTGTCTGTCTGTCGCTGTGTCTATGACCCTATGCACGTGGTGTACCCAATGGCCCTGGCCGTGGCCGCAGTTACCCGTGGGACGAGGTTAGAGAGTGCATAGATCTCGCTAATTGAATTATTCCTCAGTTCAAACGGTTTGGATTTTGCGCTGGAAACCAACAGAGGCTCCATCTGGAGAGAGTCCACAACACAACACACATTCATGTACACGCCCATTTAATTCACATTATATATAGAGAGATTGATGATATATATATATATATACAATACATATATATATACATATGTATAAAATTGTATATATATATATATAAATCAGAAGTTTAAGAGATAAATGAATTATTTTCATTGATATGTAGTCTCTGCCCTCTCGGTCTCTGTTTCTGTCTCTCTGTCTGTCTGTCTCTCTCTTTCTATATATATGCATATATAATTCTGTGCTCTCCCGTGCATTATTTTATAATATGTATATATATATATATATATATTCAATAGTATGAAACGCAAGAGAGATAGATAAAGGCATTCCGAAACGCACACACAGACACAGTTAAGCAGACAAACAGTTGCACAGAGTACGTCTCAAAACAGCGTGCACGAAGACATATGGAGACATTGCATGTATATATTTAAAATTATATATACGTACATAGATTATACATAAATATATAATATACATCTATATATACGCGTATGTGTATATATGTATAGGCAGGTAATATATAATGCATGAGGCTGAGCATTTAATTGCAGTTCTGCAGCGGATGAATCCATTTTTATCCTTTCCAATCTGCGCCACCCGTTTCAATTAACATAGAGCGAGAGAGTTCGGTGTAGAACAGCAGGCTGCCAGAGGCACGGGCAGAGACAGAGGGACAGGCAGACTGACAGACAGACGCACAGGGACGCCAAAACAGACGCTGTTAGAGGCTGACAAAGACTGATAGATCGAGACAGAGATTGGCGTACAGGGTTACGGAGAACAAGTGCTGCTGAGGATGGTGAGAGAAGATGATATAGAGGATGCTCAAGAGGTAGCAACTAGCAACAGAGGCTGGCAGAGTATGATGTAGGAGATGTCAGAAAGGCTGTTACGGAGGCTGAGAGAAGATAACACAGAAGATGCCAGAGAGGTTGATACAGAGGCTGGGAGAAGGATGGTGTGGAGCATGCCAGAGGGGCTGCCGCGGAGTCTGGCTGGATACAGAGGGATGCTGGGAAGCTTGCTACGGAGGCTGACACTGACAGAGGATGATACGGAAGATGCCTGGTTGCAGAGGTTGGTGCTTAGAGTGCCAGTGCCAGGTCGGTCACCGTGGGAGAGGAAAGAGAAGGATGGATCACATACGGTTATTTCTATGAGTGGCATATTGATAAGTTACACCCACATAATAATAACCACACAAACAAACAAACAAACAAACAAACACAAACAAAGTCTTCTATCATAAAAAAATAAACGTTATATAGACCTATAATTTATATTATATGTATATATAAATTCTTTACATAAAATTATGTATTCCTAATTTTCCACTATAAACACTTGAATATAAATGTCATCATGCAATTATACATGTTGCTATATGCACACGTGTGAAATCGTGTGGGTGTATGCCTATTCATTATTTTGTTTTTAAACTTCACCTTCAAATCTGGCAAAAGTGGAGCAGAGATAAAGACCGAGCCAAGGTCTTTTGGTTCAAGGTCCAGAGTGACTACGAGTCTTGATCTATCGTCCGCTCTGACTTTGTGACTCTTTTTAGCCAGAGGGGGTCGGGTATACCTGACAAAAATTAAGGGTGTGGAATAGTGAACCCCTAGCGACTATGGGTTCGGAGGAGTGCTTTGAGTTACCCAATGTAGCTAGGAGCAAAATCCCGGAAGCCATGCATATTGAAACATTTAGTTTGAAATTGAACAGAGTTCTCTGTCCAATGTCCAGTATCTTGTCAAGGGGTCCGGTAACTGGATGAAAATTGAAGGGTTCTGAGACAGCGAGCGCAACGACGCGAAGCCTCTAAAGTCTAACGAATTGGAGCCCCTAGAAGTATTTAAAATTTAAAACCAGTTAAAATTTGATGAAGGTGCCCACTGAAACTGGGCAGATTGTAGCATTGATTGATGCTCTGAATGGCAATTAGTTGACTGAAACAGGTAAGTTTTCGGTTTAGAGCGAGTTTTGAGTGTCAATAGCAGAATTAGGAACATGAAGAGGTAGAGAGTTCCAGATGGAGGGAACGGCAACTGTGAATGAACGCCGGCTAAAGACAAGACGTATACCAGGAACAACATACTTTCCAGCACATGGTGATCGAAGAGAGGAGCTTAACTTAACAGAGCTACATCCTAATAAAGGAGGCCAATGATCTTCCTATATTCCTCCTATTCCTCCTTCCTTTCTTTCTCCTCAAATTCCTCCTCTTATTTCTCCTTCTATCTGTCGTGAGTGTCCTCCCATTCCTCCATCTAATTCCTCCTCTCCCCTTTCCCATTTATGCTCTTATTCCTACTCTCCTTTTCCTATTTATCCTCATATTCCTCCAACTTATTTCTCTTCTCCCTTTGCCTATTTATCCTCACATTCCTCCTCATCCTCTTCCTCCTCATCTTCTTCCTCCTCCTCTATTTCCTCCTCCTCTTCCTCTTCCTCCTCTTCTTCCTCCTCCTCCTTAACCTCCTCCTCCTCCTCCCTCTCCTCCTCCTCCTCCTCCTCCTCCTCTTCCTCCCCCTCTTCTCCTCCTCCTCCTCCCTTCTCCTCCCTCTCCTCCTCCTCCTCCCTCTCTCTCCTCCTCCCTCTTCCTCCTCTTCCTCCTCCTCCTCCTCTTGTCTCGGTCGTCTGGTGCTCTCCCTGTCGGAATTTGATGGATCCTCCTCCTAAGAAGAGCCCGTCACCTGGCGACATCCTGGCGGTGCTTGCTGCCATCCATTATGCCATTTATTCCGGCGACACCCTAACTTACCCTGGCGCCAACACTGACCGACACAGACGCCACTGGCAGCGACTGATGGGGTCCGTCCATCTGGGGTGGCGAAGAGACAAAAAGGGGGAGAAGGAACCAAAGGGGATCTGTAGAGGAGGGGGAATGACAAACACTGGATTACATTAACTCTCCCACTGAAGATACATTCATCCCATACATTTCTCTTCTACACCCGTTCACCATACATTTCTCCTATTATCCTATATATCCTTTCCAGATACATTTCTCCTATATATCCTTTCCAGATACATTTCTCCTATATATCCTTTCCAGATACATTTCTCCTATATATCCTTTCCAGATACATTTATCCTGTATATCCTTTCCAGATACATTTATCCTGTATATCCTTTCCAGATACATTTCTCCTATATATCCTTTCCAGATACATTTCTCCTATATATCCTTTCCAGATACATTTATCCTGTATATCCTTTCCAGATACATTTATCCTGTATATCCTTTCCAGATACATTTATCCTGTATATCCTTTCCAGATACATTTCTCCTGTATATCCTTTCCAGATACATTTATCCTGTATATCCTTTCCAGATACATTTATCCTTATATCCTTTCCAGATACATTTCTCCTATATATCCTTTCCAGATACATTTATCCTATATATCCTTTCCAGATACATTTCTCCTATATATCCTTTCCAGATACATTTATCCTATATATCCTTTCCAGATACATTTATCCTATATATCCTTTCCAGACACATTTATCCTGTATATCCTTTCCAGATACATTTATCCTGTATATCCTTTCCAGATACATTTCTCCTATATATCCTTTCCAGATACATTTATCCTGTATATCCTTTCCAGATACATTTATCCTGTATATCCTTTCCAGATACATTTCTCCTATATATCCTTTCCAGATACATTTATCCTATATATCCTTTCCAGATACATTTCTCCTATATATCCTTTCCAGATACATTTATCCTATATATCCTTTCCAGATACATTTATCCTATATATCCTTTCCAGACACATTTATCCTGTATATCCTTTCCAGATACATTTATCCTGTATATCCTTTCCAGATACATTTCTCCTATATATCCTTTCCAGATACATTTATCCTATATATCCTTTCCAGATACATTTCTCCTATATATCCTTTCCAGATACATTTATCCTGTATATCCTTTCCAGATACATTTCTCCTATATATCCTTTCCAGATACATTTCTCCTATATATCCTTTCCAGATACATTTCCCCTATACATCCTTCCCCATACATTTCTCCTACACTGTTCAGACTACCTCCCACTAACTAAGGCTACATTCTCCCCACACATTTAACCTAGCAACAGGCCTTTTCTCCCATTGTTCAGCCTACATCAAACCTTCCACTGAAAGGATACATTTCACCATACATTTACTATCCTGTTCATACATCTTACCTCCATTGTTCGAATATATCTCCCACTGAGGTATATTCCTATACCTCCCTATAATAGGTATATCGCCCATGCAGCTGTCAAGAACAAATGGTATGGGTAGAGGTTTCAATATCCCCGTTTCCATAGAAACAAGAAAACAAGTGTGCTGGGTGAACTTTGACCTTTTGACGAACAGTATTTAGCAATTCATCAAAGAATATTCACTAACGATTCACTGGCATTCAGGACAATGCACCTAGTGGCAGCCAACCGAGGCCACAATGACTGACACCTGTCAATCATCCATCCCACAACAACCGCGCAACACGAGTTGATCATAACATCATAACTAGCAGACGGCATATGGACCAAACGGTTTCAACCGACCTGATATCGCACCTGCTTATAACCGCTCGATGTCTATATTAAGCGCCTTTGTGAGATTGGCTAAAAATGCGCCAAATGAATGGCCACTGAATGGCATTATTATTATTATTATTATTATTATTATTATTATTATTATTATTAATATTTTCAAACTGACAATTGCGCAGTATGATTACAATTCAGTATGAACGGATGATCACAAGTTATTACAGGAGTCGAATTTAACTGTATACGGCAGCCATGCAAGGCGCCCATCATGTCCTACGTCTCATTTTACCAACGCGCCATCTCGCGAATGATAGGCTGAGCAATTAATGCTTGTGAAATACAGTTACTCACAGGAATGCAGACAGGTAGGGTTCGAAACGGCATCGATGAGATAGCCACGGCAGATTCCACAGGTTAGGTAAGGGTTGCAGTCCCTCAGACGCGGACGATGGCGTTGGCGGCAACTGTGTTGTACCTGGAAGCAAACACAATAGACACTTAGACCCGTAGGATTACCCAGTAATTGTAATTGTAATCGAACATTTTTTTAGCGCCGCTCAAAATCAGCAGCGCGTCTCGCCTGCGTCAGTGAACAAGAAAGTCTTAAGACGTCTACGGAACTGAAAGGTCCTAGTAACTCAAGGCGAAGAGAAAACAGTTCCAAGCTGATGGGCCAACACGGGCAAAGCATCTAGAGTGGGCCGTAGCAGATCGCATGCGCGGGACGATCATAAGGCCGCAAGTCGAAGATCGCACAGAGGTCTTTGCAGATAAAGGAGACCAGTGCAGAAGGGTATCATGTAAGCCACCCCAAGGCAGTTGGGCATGAGGGAAAGGGTTTTGAACTGATGTTAAATGACATTACGAACCAATATATTACATCAGTTAGCAAACAATGTACAGTAAGCTGAAAGAGTCACCAGTGACGGGCCCACGCACACACATCGAAACAAGCAACGGATTCTCGTCAACAGCTGAAGTTGGCATGTATTTTCAGAGTATGTTAGTGCGTATGTAAACCGAGGACAGGAGAGGATGGAGAAGAATCGTCTACAATGCGACCAACCCTCGTATCGAGGACGGTTGAAGAGAGAGAGAAGTTTTACTTGGTTATCATGTTAACTCCGCCACTGTTTGCACTCTCATCAAAGTGCCAGTCCCAAGCCTGTATAAAGGAGGGCGGCGACGCTAATGATCTCTGTAATCACACAGTGTCGTTAAACTGAAACTACTACTTGCATGCATGCATGTGTGCGTGCATCACCACAGTCATCACCATCATCATTATCGTTTGGTGTGTCGACGTGTGTAATAGTCCACCGTTGGTTGGTTCAATCGAGTGCGAGTTCTGTCCGTTTCTCGCTCTTTCTGGACACCATGAAAGAAAGACGAATGGAATCCGGGAAGAAAGAATAAAACAAAGAGCGGACCTGTAAAGCCCGGATGTATGGGTCACAATGAGTCCGTTGAAGGAGACGAGGATTCTGGTCGCTTTCCACAGCCAACAGCATCTGGCAATCTCAGACATAGATCTCCGTAGTTAGGGGGTGGGTAGGTGGGTGGGGGGGGAATGGGGAGTCTGTGCGTCCGTTTGAATGTATTTGTCTGTCCATGTGTTTGCATTGTATCGGACTGTCCGTATGTGTCTGTCCGTCTGTCTCTGTCTATGTGTTTCTCTGTCCGTCTGTCTATCTCTCTGTTTCTCTCACCGTCTCCGACTGTCCGTATGTCACGGTATGTGTGTGTCAGTGTCTATGTGTCCGTGTCTCTCTGTCCTTATCTCTGCCTGCCTGCCTGCTTGTCTGTTTGTCTGTGTGTCTGTTTCTCTGTATGTTTCTCTCAGTCTTTTGACTGTTTAACTATCTGTCCAACTGTCTGTCTGCTTACCATCTGTCTGTTTGTCTCTATGTGTCTGTCTGTCTGCTCGGTGGCTGGCTGGCTGACTGTTTTTCTCCTTCTCATTCGCTGGCCATATGCACTGGGCTACCGAGAGAGTGTGTGGTGGGAGGTCGGGGTAGCAAGTGCGCGGCAAATGCGCCTGGAATTAGAATGGAATGCCTGATGGAACGTCCGAGGTTCGATTCATCATCTGCAGAATCAAGGATCCGACCAAGGAGAGAAAAAGCAGACAGACAACAAGACGGCAGGAAACATACAAGCAGGCAGACAGGCAGTAAGACGACGAAAAGACTTAAGAGGACATACATGTATATGAAGTTAATCAATCAACGTTACGAAGATATCTGTTGTATAACATGGACTGCACAAAATACATTTATTACATAATAATATAAGTTTTTTATTTTATAGATTGTATGCATAATGTTCATATTTATAGCAACATGCATCTGCAATATAGATAATACATGTTCTATTTGCATACAAAATACATACACACATACATACAATGCACATACAAACATACATGCATACATAATACATACAAATATGCATGCATACATACATGCATAAACACATGCATACACATACATATATATATATACATATATAGGCCTACACACATACACACATACACCATGCATACATACATTCACACATACACACACATATACATACACACACATAGGCATTATGACAACGGCACAATAAAAATAAAAATATTACATCTCAAGCATAGACACGCATAGACAAATATATGTACACATACATACACACATACATACATACATACATACATACATGCATACATGCATACATACATACATACATACATACATACATACATACACATACATACATACATACATACATACATACATACATACATACATACATACATACATACATACATACATACATACACACATACACACATAGGCATTATGATAACGGCACAATAGAAGTTCGTATATTACATCAGACACAGACACAGGTAGACAAATACGTGAGGAGGGCGTTAGAGCAGTCATTAGATGCACTTAGTTTCGTCGTTTCCTGTTGGGAATTCCTCGCCCTCCGTCCCACCCTCCGTCCCTCTCCTCTCCGTCCGTCCGTCCGTCTAGACTCCGTCCGTCCGTCCCTCCTTCCCTCCGTCCGTCCCTCCGTCCTCCCTCCCTCCGTCCGTCCCTCCCTCCCTCCGTCCGTCCCTCCGTCACTCCCTCCGTCCGTCCGTCCCTCCCTCCGTCCGTCCGTCCCTCCCTCTCTCTCACTGCGTCCGTCCCTCTCTCTCTCACTCCGTCCGTCTCTCCTCTCTCTCCCCTCCGTCCGTCCGTCCCTCCGTCCGTCCCTCCGTCCGTCCCTCCCTCAGTCCCTCCCTCCGTCCCTCCCTCCGTCCCTCTCTCCGTCCCTCCTCCGTCCCTCTCCTCAGTCCCTCCCTCCGTCCCTCCCTCCGTCCCTCCCTCCGTCCCTCCCTCCGTCCTCTCTCTCTCTCTCCCTCCGTCCGTCCCCCTCTCTCTCTCACTCCGTCCGTCCGTCCCTCTCTCTCCGTCCGTCCGTCCGTCCGTCCCTCCGTCCGTCCCTCCGTCCCTCCGTCTCTCCCTCCCTCCCTCCTCCCTCTGTCCGTCCGTCCGTCCCTCTGTCGTGAGTGTGTGTCTGTGTGTATTCATTAGTTGTCATCGTAACTCAACGTCCGTCATAAAGCTGTCGCTGAATCGTGCGATTACACCAAGTGGATCGTAAAACCTGTTGGTCGCTCGACGTTCGTCATCCGCCGCCATATTCACTCCGCTCTTCATCCTATATCGACGCAATTAAGCATCGTAAACGTGGGAGGAGTCCTTCGCCGGTGAGCACACGCCCACTTGATCACCTCTGCCGGGCATAAACGACACAACCCCCTCCATCCGCCCACCACGCAACTCTTGGCTGGGGCAGTTGACCCGAAATCAATGAGGGCACGGTGAGGTTATAAGCTGACACTCAACTTCGCCACTGCCCACTGCTCGTACTCCGGCAGTGCCAGTCCCAAGACTGGATGAAGGAGGAGGGCGACGTTAGTGATCTTTGTTATCACAGTGTCGTTAAACCGAAACTACTACTACTGGCTGTTACTCTTGCACTTTGGTTTTAATGACAGCCCGTACACTGGTAGTGCATGGACGTCTATATAATAACCTGCTATGTAGATGCTTATGAGTAGTGCAAGTCCAAAGCATGGTTAACTTAAAGGAGGAGGGCAACGTCAATGACCTTGGCAGCCATAAGATGTTTGTTAAACACTAGAAGCTAGGCCTACTTGTTTGGATATAAAACTCTGCCACTATTCGTAGCTCTGGTAGTGCCAGTCCCGAGCCTGGATGAATAAATAAAGGAGGAGGGAGTTACTAATCACCTTTGTTACAACACTGGGTCCTTAAACAGCAACTAACCAACCACTATTGGTGACTATGATTATAAAACCGAAGTCAACACGTCGTTGTCGTTGTCGTCGGAGTGCAGTTATCATCAGAATCACCTGGGAAAAGGCGCCATATAAATTCTATCTAACAATACAACACAATGAAACATATTGAGAGGTACTTTTAAGGGCATTTTGTAGAAGGTCTTGACATATAGATACCACACAACGTAACAATATATAAAGTGTAATAAAAATTATACAATACAAATCGTGACAACCAATTCCCCAAGCAAAACAGGACAATGTACAGTAATTAATATCCAACAGACCCAATATTACCACACGACCTATTATTATTTACCAGAGGCGTGACTTCAAATTACGCCCACACTTCCCAGATTACTGAGAGGCGATCTCAAGGGCCAATTCCTACCTGATTAGGCAGTTAGGGGTCACCCATTCTCAGATTCAGGCCCCAAACAACTGTTGTTGGCCTTGTGAGTTCATAATTATGTTACCGATTGTTACAACTGAAATAATTTATTTGTCGTAATTACGTTAATTAATTATGACTGAGAAATAAGTAAGCATGTACCTCCATTGTTGGTCCTTTGCTGGAGCAGAGAATTCGATATATCCGCTCCTTTACTAATTACCCATTATTTGAACAAAATCACGTGGTCTTTCGACCGAGTCCTGTGCACCCTCCTACACACGCTACAACGGGCCACAAGGCCGCGCTTCGAACCTCTATCCCTGCACACGGTTGCGCCGAGCGATAGGCTTTCCACCGCGGCGCACAGTTAGTTCGTCGGCAGTAGACGGCGTCTCAGGCCCAGACAATCCCTCCTCTATCTCGAGCATACCAGCTGCACGCGAACGACAGGCGGCGGCGGTTTCGTCTATCCAACGCTAGGTGGCAACACGCTCGCAACTTGACGGACTCCCAGTCTACGGCGATCCAAAGAGCATGGTCACGTGATGTATATAAATGGACGTTTGTATAAAAGCTTCGGAAACAATTCAAATGCAGAATATTTTCGATTATTTTATTGTCGAATGTTATACGCGATTTTTTAACGATTTCATTCGTATGTTTAAATTCCCGTTAATTGATAGGGAAGTAACTCCAGGAGTTTTCGTTGGTTAATGTTTCGTTTTTTGTACAAACGAACTCCGGTCCAAGAGTATCCTAAAATAAAAACAACGTTGTATAGTTAACATTTAGGGTACATGTAGGCCGATTAACATTAATAATAACATTAAAATACTATGGGGGCATTCATTAAAACATTATAGCATGAAATTCGAAAGCATTGTACAGAAAGTCCGCTTTCATTTCTAATTCAAATTAACCCTTTAAGATAATTGACCCATTGTCACACACTGAAACCAAATGAAAGGACAGACCACGTGTCCCAGCCTGTGCCTGTTTGTCTGTCTACCTATAATTCTGTTTGTCTGCGTGTTTGTCTATAATCCTGTGTTCTATGTCTCCTCGGTTTTAAATTTGTTTATTGCCCTCGTTTACTGATTTTATCTGCCTGCCTACCTGTCCGTGTATATCATATTATTAGTCGGCCAATCTGTCTATTCACCAATCTAGCCAACATGTATGTCTCTGATATTGTTTAGCATGCTGATTTACGTCCTACCTTTAGCACAGAAGTATGCTACAGTAATTCTGCACAAATTTATTTCCTGTGGTTTGCTTGTGCACAGTATACCTAGTTACTCAGTTTGAATGTATTTGTAGCTGTCTGTGTTTATGCTATTGTTGTCTGTGTTTGCATGTGTCGTTCCCTTTCTAAAGGCCAACTCTGCATCTTTCGCTTTGTTGCGTATCGATTGATTATTGACAAAATTAGCACACGTGTTCTAAGACCTTGCGCTGTAGCACAACGACAACAACTGCTACAGAATTTAGCTATACTGATAGCAATGCTAGCTCATCAAGCAAGGAGTTTTGAAGAGCTAGCTAGCTGTCAGATGACCTGACTCTTAGCAAATTTGCAATTTGTGGTTAGCAACAATGGTGACTCTTGTGCAGGAGCAAAATATGTAGGGAAGAAATGTATCAAAAGTGAGAGGTACTCTGAACCCAGTGAAGACCCAACAGCCATAGCAAAATAGGCCCTCAGTGGAAGGTAGTTTGAACTTGTGGGGGACAGACCACGGACAGGAGTGGTGTATGAGGAAAATGTATGGGGGAGATGTAGATTCAGCTGGAGATAGTCTGAAACAGGTGGGGGGAGACCATCAAGCACCTCTGATTTTTTCTGTTTAAGTGGTGCTATATAAATTTGCAATTATAACTGCAGGAGGGAAATTATGCATGTGGAAACTAGTTTCACAGAGTGATAATTTGAATTTGTGAAGGGACAGTACCCCTTTCCCTGCTACAAATCTCACCCTGCACAGTGTCAAATTTAAACTTATTTTGAATATATATATGTATATATACATATATATTATATATATATATATATATATATTATATATATATATATATATATATATATATATATATATATGCATACATCTGAATATATTTGAGCCATAGTCACTATAAGAGGAGTACTGTGTATTACAATAGTGTCAAGCTGTTTGACAAAGGTCAAGAGGTCGTTTAGCAGCCACATAATGGCCATGATCGTGGAGAGGATCAAGTACTCCCTTTAACCACATTTCAATTACAGTTACGTTGCTCATTGTTATGATTGAGAGGGAAGTAGTATCCAACCAGAACATATCACAAGGAAAAGTAGGGATTGATACGGGTACACAAAGAAATACTAGGCTCACTGTCATAACCGGTTGTCCCTCCACACGCAACTTGGTCCAGAGACTCTGAACACGATGCCCTCTATCAACTATGGATGGGAATTCATTGGTTTGGCTCAACGGGGCGTGCTGTTGCTGTTGGTGCTCTATCTGCACCGTAGCCTACTCGGCAATAATAAATTCACTGACTGCACATTATCCGTGGGAAGATGAGACGGCGAGGGAGAGGTTTGGCCAACGAGGCTAAGAAACTGAAGTTGCTAACACGTCATACCCATGGCTGCCTCTCAGGCTAGCTTAATGGACTCATTGGACTGCTGTTCACCTTTAATTGGCAGTTGCATTTCCTAATCTACATTTCCTTGTCCTTACGGACAGTTCCTATTTTCTAAATACGTCCATTTTATGGTTGACCGTTCCCTTTCTATTGTGGAGCGTTCCCTTTTTATGGTTGACCATTCCCTTTCTATGGTTGAGCGTTCCCTTTTTTATGGTTGACTGTTCCCTTTCTTCGGTTGAGCGTTCCCTTTCTATGGTTGACCGTTCCCTTTCTTCGGTTGAGCGTTCCCTTTTTATGGTTGACCGTTCCCTTTTTGTTCTAGACAGTCCAGTTCCTTCCCAATGATAGACAGTTCCTTTTTGTGCTAGGCAGTCCCTTTTCAATGACTGACAGTTCCGTTCCCTATGGTGATTTACTGTTCCTGCCTGACAGTTCCTGTTCCTTTCCTACTTGACATTTCCTGTTACTTTTCCTGATAGAGACAGTTCCGTCCTTTAACATTTCTTGATAGACAGTTCGCTTCCTTTTCCCGATCGAAGTTCTTTTCTTTTCCTGACTGACATTTAACAACGGCAACTGTCGGGGTTTATGCAAAATGTTATCATTAGTCTAGCATGAATAAAAGACCGCATACTGATTTCCAGCGCAGCGTGCAGCAGCGATAATGACAACGAATGCAGACAAAACATTCGACTTGTTTTGTTTACATTAAAATTACGGCGCCCGGCAAGCGCGCGGACGCAATCGAAAACCACGCGCAGACGGACTGCATTCTGGACAGACCCATTAATCATTTTACCTCCACTTCCTCCCTTTCCTCCTCCTTCTCCGCTTCCCTCTCCACCTCCGCAGTCGTTTAACTGCATCTGCCGAAGTCGACCTATGCTACGTCGTTATCTAAATGTATGGGCCCAGTACGGACGGCATCATTATGTAAATATATGGGCGCCTGCGCGCATATCATTAATATTTACGAAGACGCAGGTTAGAATTTGTACCGTCAGGATGCTACAGGGTTGTTAGCTGCTGGGGAGAGGTGGCTTTAAATGGGCCAGATGGTGGGTTGACCCCGTACACTTCAACCCCATACAGACTTTGACCTGGAGCAATGTCGACCAATGTTTGACATGATGTAATTTGTTATTTTGTTGCGTAAGTTAGATTTCAGCAACGACTGGCGTAGGGCAGGAAAAAAAATACTCACCCAACGGCGCGAGGTGAATGCTTAGGGCAAAGTGGGGTCAAGTTTGGGGTCGGGTCAGTATCCGAAAAATAAGTCTGGGGTCGGCCGCATGAAACTCCCTCAAGCATACGGTGTTGAGTTTCATTGGCTGAATGCCAGATATCTCCTCGTACGTTCTTATATGGTATTACCGCTCACAGTTTATCATCGTGGAAATAGCCTACTGTCGACAGGCCTTCTATTGATGCATAAGAACTTGTAGGCTTAGGCTTATATGATTCCGACGCGTTAGTAGGCCCTAGTTGCAAACAGACAATAGACTACGCAACTATACTGCAGATCATGAACGTATTTGGGGTGGCTTTACGGGTTCAAATCCCCAACCCACCCAAAATAAATGCATTACTGTCATTAAACACAAAAATTTAGAAAAATACGACCATTTCTAATGGAGCCCCGAAAACTTCAAACGCCCTCCGAAATTTTTTCCTCGCTACCCTCTGTTGCAGATCTTGTGCAGCTGATTCTAGACTAGACTAGCCTAAAGACTAGACTACCTAGACAGTGTAGGCTACTAGAGGAAACCAGACAAGGAAAGATCGAGCAGATTAGGCCTACGCTGTAACTCGTGACCCACTTGCGTGTGAATTCTGTTTTGTAATCGTAAGCGTCGCTAAATACACGCATGCAATGTCTGAGTAGGGCACGGATCCGGTATACCGCTTCTGAATAAGTAGGCGTACAAATTATATTTTATAGGCTACTGAATACAGTGAATACTGAATAGCATTACCCTAAATTTTGTCATTACACTACAGTAAGAGAAACACTCAAATTTTACTTAACACTAAACTTAAACCTCGTCTGTTTTGGCTTGCTTACGCTCCCTGGCTTCGGCTACTGTGGCTTGGTGGTTTTCGATCTGGCTTTCTGTAATGGAAAACTATTTCTAAAACGTAAAATAATATCCATCGGTTGATGCTTTCCGGATTCTGATGATGGCGATATGATAACAACTGTCTATGGAATACCAAGGCAACTCTGCCCTGCTCAGTCTGTTCTCCATCTTATTGAGGTCGGTAAGTTGAATCTTAGCGCGTTTGGGACGGTCAGAGTTGAGGTGTTGAATTTCTGTGGTCATGTTTACGCCTCATCCGATATAATCTTTCGACCGCGGGACACAACTGTGCGGACTTTCATTAAATAAGCGTTTCACCTCTTGGGCTGAACCTAGAGATCGTATTTCTGAAGTAGACCTCCCAGACATATCCGCCAATACCGACGAGTACCGTACTCAATCAATCAATCAATTTCGTTTATTCACAACACCAAGCCAGGTCGCAACTTGTAGTGCCAGGCATTGCCAGTTCCAAGCCTGGAAACGGCGGGAGGGCGACGTCGACTTCTGCAGCAGCCATTATAGTATACGATGTCGTTAAACACTGCTGACTACCACCAGTCATCCGATTTTCGTTCTACCATCCCAATTTTTCCCAGACGAAAAGGAACAAATTATTCTACCACACTCCGTCTACGATAGGTGTACGAGATCTCCTAATGGCTTGCTTTGCATTCATGGTCGACTTTTAAGACTGCGTCGTAATAGGTGTATGGTTTCTAATAGGAAGTGGAAAACGACAGCAGTATGGCTTCCCTGGCGCAACAAGAAATTGTTGATTTCGTGACGCAACCCATTTGCTACCGCAGATTTCTTCGGACGCATCAACCTGTAGCTCCCTTTAAAATTAGTCGACTGCCACGATAGTACTTGAGAGATGGTATGGGACACGATCCGTATACAAAGACCCCTTAGAAGGGCGATAGGTTCATCCTGGCACGTGGATCTTCGTAGTAATTGGCTTGTCGTCATTCATTCCAACTTGTTGCCACGCAATCTCGATATCCGGATTTTGAACGTTTTTCCTGTATTGCACAACCTGTTGAAAATCGTTCTGTTTCACCGTGCTGTGACAATTAGAGGAGCTGTATTAACGCGCTTCATCGTTCCCAACTAGTAGGCTACTGGACAGGACCATTATGCAGGCAATGTAACAAGTACTGTGTAAATTGTTGCAGCGTTAACACCGAGTACCATATGTGGTACTCTGTGCAATGTAGCGTACCGTGTACGTCGTCTCTAAATAGTCGCGTCAGCCAACCCCGAGAGAAAGCCACAGGTTCTTACCTTCGGCGCACGGCTGCGGGTGGTTATTCCGCTCCCTCGCTGTCTGGTCATCACAGTGACCTCGCAGTTTAAGGTCAATTTATTTATTTATACCCGAATTCACTAGGGACGCTAATGTAACGGAGTTAGTACCTTGTCCACGCGACGATTTAAACCACTCGACCTGTGTGTTAATGAACCATCAATATATCATTAACATTGAACTACCGTGTTAAGAGCTACCTTTCATTGTACTTTTGAAGAAGCCTCTGAAAGCACGAGAGTAGAAGTACCTATTGTGTAAGGTTCACACCTACATGTCGAGTGCAATGCAACGCTTGTCCTCATTTACGAGATGTGATAGGGCCAATGCCCCGATTCCAGCGCCATGTAAGGCTTCAGAAAGTCCCTTCAACAGGATTAAAAGCAGTGGGGTGTGAGGTAAGCAAGTTTTATCTGAAACCGACCTTTTCTACATTAAATGCGTCTTACCTTTGGCTCACGGCGCTACATAAATGAAAAGCCTCGTCCAACGGCCGCGAGAGGGCGCGCCGATCGCACACGCAACAGCAGCAGCAGCAACATTATCATCCTCTCTCATCCACACCTTCGGACGCACTGTCTCTAAATTTAAACCGTCCGAACAAAGTTGATAAGGCAAACCAGTCGCACGCAGCACACTACCTAAAAGGTAGCACCACCAGCAAGCAGTGCACTGCACACAACTCGCCCACCGCCGCCGCCAGCAGAGTCGCGCCGGCCTTCGGCCATGCGTTCACCGACCGCAGGGGAGGCCACGCTATCCACGGCCGCCACGACGCCCGGCTCAACAGCCAGCACAGCGTTCGAGCATGGACCGTACAATATCGGGCCTGAAATCCATTCGCCTTGCTACGCGTCCTATTAAGTTATCCGCCCGTAACTGTCCGTCTCGGCGGCGGCGATCCAGGGCACACACACACTACACCAACAACGCTGGGCTAGTCTGGGCTGCAGGCCAGCAGGGCCATCGATGCAACGTAGCCTGACGCCGCCTGTGCAGCTGCTGCCCTTACCTAGGCGCTGCACGAAGCCCGATGCATAATTATGTTAATTAGTTTTATCTGGCTGCAAGGTCAGCAGAGGAGCGCTGGGTCAGCGTAGAGGTCGCCTGTGTAACTGGGGCCCGAGCGCCAGCCAATCGCCACTCGGCTGGGTTTGGCTGCGGCCATGACGTCACCGGCTGCGCCGAAAACGAGGTTGGGAGACGCCCACTGGCCTAGGCGCCGGTGATTGATGGGTCTTGTCTGAGCCGGAGACGTGAGGCATGCGTTTGAATCGATATTGGATTGTGACGACTGTCATCTGCGTGACGGGTGCGGATGATTGACATGCGAATTAGACGCCTGCGAGAGATATGTAGACAGACAGAAGAAGAGACAGAGGGGGCGACAGTAGACAGACACAAACTGATAAAAATATTAAATTATATATATATAAATATAATATATATTTATATATATATATACATATATATGTATATATATATTTGTATGTTCTGTCTACTTCTCATTCTTTCTCTCTGTCTCGCTCGTGATCTTTTAATGCATATTGTATACAATAATACTCCAGACCAGAGCAACAGAAAGGTAGCTGGTAATTGTAGACGCAGGCATACGAGTAGACGATAAGAGACGACATTTAAACGAGAGAGAGAGACAGACAGACAGACAGACAGACAGACAGAGAGAGACAGAGAGAGAGAGAGAGAGAGAGAGAGAGAGAGAGAGAGAGAGAGAGACACAGACACAGACAGAGGGAGAGAGATTGACAGAGAGACCCAAACAAAATCTGACTGAGCGAGGAGCCAATTGATTTGTCTAATTCTCGTATTGTTCCCCCTCCTCTCGTCGGCCCTGACTCGTTTGTCCCTCGACCTGAGATATCTTCCGCGAGGTCATTCTTTGCTGTCCTCGGCCCAGACGTCTGATAAATGCGAAACGGATTTAACTATTGTTAGGCTGAAATTAAGAGCCACGGCGAACAACCGAAGCCACAAATAAAAGCAAAATGAGATTTTTATGAACGCAACGCCTTCGTCGAAACAGCGAGAGCCACGCATGTACGAGAAAGTCTCGCCAGTTAGTGAGCCACCCTGCCGTGTCTTGCGAGTGCTACGCTTACCTCCGGCGTGTGCTGGAAAATCTAAACGCAGCGTCAACACTATCAAACTTGGGGAGGCTATTATAGTCAGGGCCGCTTTAAGGCTAGTGCGGGCCCGGGTGCTGTGATAATGTGATTGCCTTCCAAAGGCCCCTCTGACACCCACCGGTCCACCACGCACATATCAATTTATAACATGCTTAGGCCTACTAGTGAGTATTAACTGCCTAAACTTGCCTAAAGACACAATACACAATTAACGTTACCGTACATTACTGTCTGTAGTCTGTACACGAAATGATTAGTGTCCGGTAAAT
Organism: Aporrectodea caliginosa; assembly: GCA_020284085.1. Taxonomy (NCBI): domain Eukaryota; kingdom Metazoa; phylum Annelida; class Clitellata; order Crassiclitellata; family Lumbricidae; genus Aporrectodea; species Aporrectodea caliginosa. The sequence continues at coordinate 651,408 of JACEVL010000005.1, read as the reverse complement.
AACTATAAGTAATTAAATTAATTGTGACTTCATATTTATGTCAAATAACTATAAATAATTAAATTAATTATTACTTCGTATTTACTTATGTTGCAGCATTTTCGCTGGAGTTAACAGTAAGTCAATAGCAATTGAGCACATTAACAATTTCTTCACTTCCGAAACTGCGGGACCGGGTGCTGCAGCAGCAGCAGCACCCTTAGAACCCCCTTCATGCGGCCCTGGCTATAGTATACGCGTTTTCCAGAGGCAGCTGCAGGGTTTCAAGAGATTCAGGATGGCCTGTGCAACTGTAACTCCGCCACTACCGTTTTAGGGTGGTGCTAGTCCAAAATCTGTATAAAGGAGGAGGGCGACGCTATTCATTTTTGTTTTGACACAACGTTCTCTTACAGCAGCTGTGCATACGCACTGTAAATCCGAGGTCTCCGTGTATAAGCATGTACATCATAGTTTTATTAGTCTGTGTCAATGAACAAAGAGAAAAACAAGAGATAGGAGCGAGGCAAGTATTAACATAATTATTATCGATTGATACTGTCAATAAAAAAATCGGTCAAAAATAAAAATTTGATTTGCTTACTGAAATTCTGCAGACTAGGCTACTGGCAAGAGGTCTGCTGTTAAGCTATATTCGATTAACAGTTTCCGAGCCTTTGTGTCGGCAAACTTTCTCATGATAGGTTAAGTTTGACAAGGATGGGTGAGTGTGTGCACGATTAATTGACCTACATTCGTTTCGATCATTTATAAAAGCTGATGCTTTCATTATGATGACGTCACGGATTTTCCAATGAAGACGTGCGCTTAAAAGTTGCTGGCTAATGTTACGCTGGTAACAACAGCAGCAATACGAATAATAATAATAATAATAATAATTATTACTATTATTATTATTATTATTATTATTATATTAATAATGACTATCACTATTCTTATTATTACTGCAACTGCAAATATTATTCCATAATCATTATTATTAAAGATAATTAATATGTGTAGCCAGTGGCGTAGCGATAGGTTGTGCAAGTTGTGGAAAGCACACGCGTGCACTCGGCGGCAAAGGGCCCCCCGACGGTCAGACCGTCAGAGCGGCTTTCCTTTCAGAGTTAGCTACATCGGTAAGAACGTAGGCTGCGTCTCATGCTCCTCTTTGCAAGAGAGCGTACCAATTGCGAAGGTGGCTTATTTCAGAGATCTAAAAAATCGGGCTAGAACGTCCGTGCACTAAATGGCGTGGCGCCTATCCAAAACGGGCAGGTGCTTCTGAATCGTTACGGCACTCAAATCTCTATTTATTATAATTTAGTTATTTAAGCGGGATCATCGATGCCTTCAGGGGCCCCTGCAATTTACGTGTTGTAGATATTACTGTTGTAACAGCGTTTTTTTTTGTTTGAAATTGAAGGGGTTCAAGGGGCCCGCCACTGAAGCACTGCACAAGGGATCTGACGCATCTGTTAAGCTTGCTACGCCACTGTGTGTAGCAAAGAGCATATAGGTATATTTTAGGAATAGGGCTATTATGACTGAATGGACATTAAGGGAGTCCCTTGTCATTGAATTCCCTTTTGAGGTGAAACCCCATCGCTCTATATATATATATATATATATATATATATATATATATATATATATATATATATATATATATATATATATATATATATATATATATACGTATCATTCTCCTGTTATAATTATGGATAGCGCTTCTGAGGTACATGATAGTGGTGGTGAACTATCAAGAGAAAACTTGGGGTTAAAATCCCTGCCATTAGCAGAATTTGTTTCCGCCCATTCGCACCTCATATATCGAACTCGGTTACAACGAGTCCACTGACCGTATGTAGAGTTTGTAGACTGGTGAGACAGCCAAGGAGAAGACTGGCCACCCGCCTTCATACGCCGAGGTTAAGAGCATGGAGTCAATAACAGTTCATTTATCCTTGGCTGGCTCTTAGCTTAATGGACTGTTCTTCTAACTGTCGCCCTACCTTCAGCCAGGACTGCTCAGCGTGGGATCCAAACGCTTTTTGTCGGCTGGCCAATTTTACAGACAGTTCATCGGGCGGTCCTGTCCGAGAGCCATAGCATACATGTATGACCATCCTGAGAAATAACACGGGTGCCGTTTCCGTGACTTATATGACCATTGTGAGATATAATATGGCAACCATTCCCGTAACACAGGACTATCGTGAGAAATAACTATAATATGGGAACCATTCGTCATTACATAGGACCAACCTGAGAAATAATACGGGGATAATTCTTCATGACATATCCAGGACCATCCTGAAAATAGTAAAGGGACCATAGATAAGAGGACCATGCTGAAGCAATCACGTGGGAGCATTCTTCATAATACAGATCTAGCTGAATCGTAGTAGCGAGATTTCTTTGATGAGTGAGCTGACTGGTGTAGTGTAAACGACGAAGAAAAGAGGCTCAAGAATAGAAACTTGTGGCGTGCTGTAACGAAAGATTTCAGCGTCCAGGGGCAAGATTTGATGACTGCGCCCCTTTCAATTTTCTTGCTGGCTTTTAATCACTCTTGCCTTGGTACTGTGTACCACTGAAAGCTGATTTTGCGCCCCCTTGTGCTGCCCCGGGGCGGTCGTCCCCCTCTACCCCCTTCGTTACGCCACTTGAGGAACACCAGTTTACCACAGTTGAGAGGGCATGATTGGGACGAGGTTTCCGATGTGTTAACAAAGAAAGAACGGGAGGAGAGATAGGATTGAATCCAGAGGAGAGCAGTGTCAGTAAAGCCGAACCTGGTTGACAGTCTTTGGAGTGAGATGTTATAATCAACGCTATGGAAGGCTGCTGAAATATCAAGAAGGCAGAGACAAGAGACTTGTTGATGAGAGATGACAGAAACAAGTGTATTGTTGAGAGAAGTGAGTGTATATATATAGGGTTTCAGCTGAGTGCCGCTTGGTAAACCCAGAATGATATGGGAACCATTCTTCATAACACGGGAACATATAAGTGAAACCTGTAATGCTGTAAATTTGTCTTTTCAATCTATAGTAGTAGTTACAGTTAAATTACACTGTGTGATAACAAAGATCATTAGCGTCGCCCTCCTCCTTCATTCAGGCTTGGGACTGGCACTGACAAAGTACGAGCAGTGGCCGAGTTTTTCAATCTTTACTTCAAATACCCATTTGTTTACCCGAGGTATGGTATCTTCCGGTCTCCCTTCTCGTCCGGAGGTCTGCACTCCCAACTAGATTACTATGGCAGAGTATACGCAGTTTCTACCTAATTTTAAATGACCCTCTTTGGTCTCGTGAACGTCTATTAGTGTGCTGTACTGAATGAAGATTCTAGACAAATGTATTAATAGATTTAACCGTGCATTACATCATTGATTGATTAACATTTAATACATATAATATACAGATAATGGGCGTGGCAAAGAAAAGAAGCATCCAACCCGTGTCTCGACTAATATAATTTTCTTAACGTGGTCCTTTGGAGACTGATACCAAAATTATTAGTTCTTCTGTATGGTAATTGCAATTGTATTTAGCAACTTCTATAACGCCAGCGTGGAATGCACAAAGTGTCAGGCGCTGGCGCACCAGATCAAGCCGTCGTCCGATCAATATATACCCAGTAAGGGAGTCCCGTTGAGACAGAGTGATGCAGCATATATGGTGGATAAGCCAAATGAAAAAGATGAGTTTTAAGTAGAGACCAAAATGACACAAGAGGCACGGCAGATTGTTGTAAAAAATGGCTCCTATATTATTTCTTCATCACAGTCATATATTATGAAGAATGGTTCCAATATGTAGGCAACATGGTTCTGTGTTGTGCAAAATGGTTCCCATGTTATTTTAATTTCTTCACCATACTCTAGGACTAGGTTATAAAGAATGGTTCTCATGTTATTTCTTCACCACAGTTCTATGTTATGAAGAATTGTCCCCTTTCCCTTATGTATTCAGCGTGGTTCTATATGTTGTGCAGCATGGTTCCCATATTACTACCTCACCATGGTCCCACATGTATACTGTGAGAAATGGTTACTACATTTTACCTTCAACATGGTCCTATACTGTGAAAATGGTTGCTATTTTTTTAAATTTTCAGCATGGTCGTATACTATGAAAAATGGTTGCCATGCATATTTTATCTTCAGCATGGTCCTGTACTATGAAAAATGGTTCTCATATTGTTGCTACATTATGGCTCTATATTATGAAAAATCGTTGGGTATTATTATTAAGAATGGCTCCCACATTATTTCTTCATCCTGATCCTATGTTACAAGGCTTGGCTCCCATGCTATTTCCTCCCCATTATCCCATATAATTTTTGTGACAAAAATTCCCACATAATTAGCTGAGAAAGCCCTCATTATTTTTCCACCGAACGTCGCCCATTTTCCTAATCAGGAATAACCCGCCCATGATCCATAAACAACGCGGAGCACACCGACCAGAATACGAATGGCAGATTGCAGTTCAGTTTCTATTTAACGAAGCCGAAGCGTAGTAATGAAAATGAATAACTTCGTCCAGATTGGCCGCCATTGCTGTCATTGAAAAAAACCAGACGCCAGGTGGAGCTCCTCAAGTGCGACATCTATATCATATAAGCTCCTTGTAACCCCCGTGTTGACGCCGTTCCCTATAAGATGATAAATACATCGCATGCGCGGCGTGCCTGGGAGTTTCTCGCTCTCTCTCCGCTTAGAATAAATCGGGGTCACGCGGAGGTCACGGTTAGGCGGTACGATTACGTCACTCTCGCGTCAGACGAGTCATTTTTCAGACGAAGCGGATGCAAATGTTGCATTCAGGTCGGCGCTGGCAGACGGATTATTGGATCAGAACGGGATTGAGGAGGGATTTCGGCGGGATTTCGACAGGATTGGTCACGCCTGTTTTCGCCAACGAAAGAAAAAAGTTCTATAAAAAAATCGTTGTCGACGGTCGACTAGTTTTGTGTGGCGCCTTCTTCATACTATCTGAGGAGCATGCGAATGAATCCGGCGGTCGATAGGTGGCGCTAGAGGTGTAACGCTGGAGCCAGCGGTGTATAGGTGGAGCCACTGTAAGGGCATTTACGTGTCTTTCTGCGTATGTGCGTTTGCCTTGTTCTGTCGGTATGTCTGTGTGTCTGTCCGTCTATATGTGTGTCTATCTCCTTTTCTGTCTGTGTACCTTCGTCTCTGTGTGTCCTTCTGTCTGTGATTAAATGCAGTGTCTGGCAGTTTGTATCGTCTGTGTGACTATCCTTGTGCGTGTCTGTTTTTCTCTGCTGTCTGCGTGGCCTCCTGCCTAGATATCCGTGCGTCTGTCTGTTTGTCTGTTTGCGTCTGTCTGTTTGTCTGTTTGCGTCTGTCTGTTTGTCTGTTTGCGTCTGTCTGTTTGTCTGTTTGCGTCTGTCTGTTTGTCTGTTTGCGTCTGTCTGTTTGCGTCTGTCTGTTTGTCTGTTTGCTTCTGTCTGTGTATTTACTGGCGCATTCTCACTCTTCACGTGATCTGCGCTTATCGCAGCCAGTGTTCAGCAGTTGATGGACACGAGTGTCCTCCTCACACCATCGATCCGGATCCATAAGCAGCTCCTCCTCTTCCTCTTACTCCACTTTCTCCTCCTCTTCCTCCTCCTACTCCACTGTATCCTCCTCTTCCTCCTACTCCACTGCCTCCTTCTCTTCCCATATTTGACCTCCTCATCTTCCTCCTACTCCACAATATTTTCCTCTTCCGATTCGACCTCCTCCTTCTCTTCCTCCTACTCCACTTTCTCCTCCTCTTCCCATTCGACCTCCTTCTCTTCCGCCTACTCCGCCTTCTTCTCCTCTCCCATTAGACCTCCTCCTCTTCCTCCTACTCCACTTTCTCCTCCTCTTCCAATTCGATCTCCTTCTCATCTTTTTCCTATTACGCCTTCTCTTCCCATTCGTCCTCTTTATCCTAATCCTTCTCCTCCTTACACCACTCCTTCCATTTATCCGCTTTATTTACTCCTCCTCCTCATTCGTTCTCCTCCTCTTCATTCGTTCTCTTCCTCCTCCTAATTCGTCGTCCTTCCGTTTTCCCTTCTCCTTTCATTCGACCTCCTCCTCCTCTTCATCCTCTCCTTCATTTTCCGTCTTCTTCGTCCTCGATCGACTTTTCCTCCCGCTTGTACTATTACCACTTTCTCCAAAATCTTTCTCCTTTTCAGTCTCCGTGTTGATATCGTCTTCCTATTCTTCCTTTCCTAACTCCACCAATTAATCCTCCTGGTGTAATTCTTCCTCCTCCTCCTCTTTATCCTCAAGGTCAAAGTGCAGTAGTACTCAGGTGATGCCAGTCTCGAGCCTGGATAAAGGAGGATTGCTGTTACAAGGCGTCGTGAAACAGAAACTGCCGCTTTCCTCTTCCTCTATTCCTCTTCTTCTCCTCCTCTTCTGCTCTCTTCCCTTTTGTTCCTGTTCATTGTATCCCTTTTCCTCGTCCTTCCCCTGCGCTTCCCATCCCTCCTGTTTCTTCATTCTGCTGCTTTCTCCATTCTATTGCTTTCTCCATTCTATTGCTTTCTTCATTCGATTGCTTTCTTCTACTCCTCAACTTCATTTTGTTAATGTTACTCCTCCTTTCCATCCTGCTGCTCTTCCTCATCCAAATGCTCATCTTTGTATTCCTCCTGCTCCTCTTCCTCTTCCTCCTGCTCCTCTTCCTCTTCCTCCTGCTCCTCTTCCTCTTCCTCCTGCTCCCCTGCCTCTTCCTCCTACTCCCCTTCCTCTTCCTCCTGCTCATCTTCTTCCTTCTTTTCATTTTCCTCTTCCTCCTGCATCCCCTTCCTCTTTTTCCTACTTCCTTCCTCTTTTTCCTACTCCCTTCCTCTTTTTCCTGCTCATTGGCTGTTGAGGCTAATGATAATGGTAGAGCCGAAGTGTACGCTGCTTCTCATACAGCGCTGCTGCCTTGCGTTAGTAAGAGAGGCGTCTAATGGAAGCAGATTGTACAACGGTTCCCCTAGTTAAACTCATTCGTTCCTTCATTCATGCATACATTCATTCATTCTTTCGTTGAATCATTCGCTCACTCGGTCATTCATTCGCTTATTCTTTCGTTCCAGCTTTCATTCATTCACTCATTAAGTTTATGTAGCGCCTCTATTTGGCCCTTTTACACCAGCGAGAGAGACCTGTTTTCAAGTATTTATGGTATATAATCTGCGTTGCTGGGCGAAAGAAATGCCTAGATGGAGATCAGAGCAGACAGTTAATGTGGCCAGTTGTCAGTGCACCACCCACCAAGTGCCATCCAGTGTGGTCCTATTGGTTAGTTACAGCTTAACGAAGCTGTGTCATAACAAAGATGATTAACGTCGCCCTCCTCCTTTATCCAGGCTTGGGACTGGCACCACCAGTGTACGGCCAGAGACGATGTTTAGTGCGGTGAGCGTGCTGACAGCGGCATTTATTGTCAGTGTATTATAGCCTCGGCCCTCCACGGAGCCGCACGGGTTCGACAATGCCATCTATTTCGATTTGTAGTAGTAGTTTCAGTTTAACGACACTGTGTGATAACAAAGATCATTAGCGTCGCCCTCCTCCTTCATCCAGGCTTGGGACTGGCACTGACAGAATACGATCAGTGGAGGAGTTAGTATCTCCGTATCTGCTACTACTACTACTACTACTATTGGGGGGGCCGTGGCGCATTGGATAACATCTGGCAAAGTGACCGAGAGGTACCGAGTTCGAGCCCCGTTGGGCGGATATGCTTTGTGTTTGCAGGCTGTCTGTTCTGTTAGTAGTTAAGATTTGTGTCTTGTGAATTGCATAATTGTACACTGTAACCGGTTGCGGTGTGTCAACCGGATTGTTGAATAAACGAAAATATATTATTACTATTACTGCTACTGCTGCTGCTTCTGCTATTATTGTTACTATTATTATTACTAGTATTGTTGTTATTAGGGTTATTATAATTGCTACTACTACTGCTGCTACTGCTGCTGCTGCTGCTACTGCTACTGCTACTACTACTACTACTACTACTACTACTACTACTACTACTACTACTACTACTACTACTACTACTACAACTACAACACCGCTATCACAACTACTATTACGCATTTATTAAGTGCCACTGTCTTATGACCAAGCATAAATGCATTGCTCATTTGCGAGTGAAGGACAAGCTGAAGGCCCTTACACAGTAACCGTCTCAGACGAGACTCAAACCCATAGTCACTGCGTTACAAGGCCATCGCTCTAACCACTCGGCAACCGATACGACCTGTCCGGGATACGAACCCTGGTCGCTGAGGTTAAAAGTCGACGCGTTTCCAGTGTTCCAGTTAGGCAACGATATTGTCTGGTGCGACCAGATAGTTCGTTTAGCCTGTTTGGCGCCGTCCGGTCTGTGCAGCGAGTCTCCGTTGCATTATTAGTAGTCCCCACACGAGTCTCCGGCTAAAGCCGAAATGGCGGATGGGGGAATGGCATTGCAATCGCCAAAGCAAGAAGGATGCGGTGGCTGCTGAGACAGGAACAGGGACAGAGGGATTGAGAGACAGACGAAAGGAGGGAATTATACGAGAGTGAGAGAGATGGAGAGAGAGACAGGGATAGATTGACAGTGACAGTGAGAGAGAGATGGAGAGAGAGAGTCAGAGAGAGAGAGAGACAGACAGAAAGAGAGAGACAGAGACAGAAAGAGACAGAGAGCGACAGAGAAAGACAGACAGACAGAGACAGAGACAGACAGACAGATAGATAGACAGACAGAGACAGAGACAGACAGAGACACAGAGAGAGAGACAGACACAGAGACAGACAGACAGAGAGAGAAGGAGAGAAGGGACAGGAGAAGAGAGGGGTTAGCAATAGAAAGTATAGAGTGAGGGAGATATAGACACATGAAAATAGGAGAGGGAGAGACAGACAGACAGAGACAGACAGAAAGAGAGAGAGACAGACAGAGACAGACAGAGAGAGAGACAAAGAGAGAGACAATGAAAAGCAGGAGAGGTAGAGAGAAACAGACAGCCAGTAAGACAGAGACAGACAAACGGTGGAACTGGGAGACCTCGTCATCTGATCTTCCCACCAACAGTGTGCAGTCGGTGTACTCGTTCCTATTCGATCTCGCTAGGGGGCGCAACAGGAACAGACCTCTTGAAATATCATTTCGTCCTGGTGGAGATTTGAACCAGTCAGAGTTGACACTAGACTCTCACACCTCATGGGGTTGATTAACTATAGCCGATCAATTTCGTCTGCATTGATGTCTACTCTTACCAGACATATATTGCTCCAACGGAAGTAGCGCAGTCTTCGTTTTACACAGTAACTCGTTAAGTTCTTACTTAAGCGCTGGGTTCCAGAGGGAAACATTCAGAGGGAGAAACAGAGAGACCCACAGAGAGAAACACTGAGCGAGACAGAGATAAAGAGAGAGAGAGAGGGAGAGAGATAAACGGAGAGAGAAGAAAGAGCTTTAGAGAATAAATTTTCTCCAAAATCTTTCTCCTTTTCAGTCTCCGTGTTGATATCGTCTTCCTATTCTTCCTTTCCTAACTCCACCAATTAATCCTCCTGGTGTAATTCTTCCTCCTCCTCCTCTTTATCCTCAAGGTCAAAGTGCAGTAGTACTCAGGTGATGCCAGTCTCGAGCCTGGATAAAGGAGGATTGCTGTTACAAGGCGTCGTGAAACAGAAACTGCCGCTTTCCTCTTCCTCTATTCCTCTTCTTCTCCTCCTCTTCTGCTCTCTTCCCTTTTGTTCCTGTTCATTGTATCCCTTTTCCTCGTCCTTCCCCTGCGCTTCCCATCCCTCCTGTTTCTTCATTCTGCTGCTTTCTCCATTCTATTGCTTTCTCCATTCTATTGCTTTCTTCATTCGATTGCTTTCTTCTACTCCTCAACTTCATTTTGTTAATGTTACTCCTCCTTTCCATCCTGCTGCTCTTCCTCATCCAAATGCTCATCTTTGTATTCCTCCTGCTCCTCTTCCTCTTCCTCCTGCTCCTCTTCCTCTTCCTCCTGCTCCTCTTCCTCTTCCTCCTGCTCCCCTGCCTCTTCCTCCTACTCCCCTTCCTCTTCCTCCTGCTCATCTTCTTCCTTCTTTTCATTTTCCTCTTCCTCCTGCATCCCCTTCCTCTTTTTCCTACTTCCTTCCTCTTTTTCCTACTCCCTTCCTCTTTTTCCTGCTCATTGGCTGTTGAGGCTAATGATAATGGTAGAGCCGAAGTGTACGCTGCTTCTCATACAGCGCTGCTGCCTTGCGTTAGTAAGAGAGGCGTCTAATGGAAGCAGATTGTATACAACGGTTCCCCTATAGTTAAACTCATTCGTTCCTTCATTCATGCATACATTCATTCATTCTTTCGTTGAATCATTCGCTCACTCGGTCATTCATTCGCTTATTCTTTCGTTCCAGCTTTCATTCATTCACTCATTAAGTTTATGTAGCGCCTCTATTTGGCCCTTTTACACCAGCGAGAGAGACCTGTTTTCAAGTATTTATGGTATATAATCTGCGTTGCTGGGCGAAAGAAATGCCTAGATGGAGATCAGAGCAGACAGTTAATGTGGCCAGTTGTCAGTGCACCACCCACCAAGTGCCATCCAGTGTGGTCCTATTGGTTAGTTACAGCTTAACGAAGCTGTGTCATAACAAAGATGATTAACGTCGCCCTCCTCCTTTATCCAGGCTTGGGACTGGCACCACCAGTGTACGGCCAGAGACGATGTTTAGTGCGGTGAGCGTGCTGACAGCGGCATTTATTGTCAGTGTATTATAGCCTCGGCCCTCCACGGAGCCGCACGGGTTCGACAATGCCATCTATTTCGATTTGTAGTAGTAGTTTCAGTTTAACGACACTGTGTGATAACAAAGATCATTAGCGTCGCCCTCCTCCTTCATCCAGGCTTGGGACTGGCACTGACAGAATACGATCAGTGGAGGAGTTAGTATCTCCGTATCTGCTACTACTACTACTACTACTATTGGGGGGGCGTGGCGCATTGGATAACATCTGGCAAAGTGACCGAGAGGTACCGAGTTCGAGCCCCGTTGGGTGGATATATGCTTTGTGTTTGCAGGCTGTCTGTTCTGTTAGTAGTTAAGATTTGTGTCTTGTGAATTGCATAATTGTACACTGTAACCGGTTGCGGTGTGTCAACCGGATTGTTGAATAAACGAAAATATATTATTACTATTACTGCTACTGCTGCTGCTTCTGCTATTATTGTTACTATTATTATTACTAGTATTGTTGTTATTAGGGTTATTATAATTGCTACTACTACTGCTGCTACTGCTGCTGCTGCTGCTACTGCTACTACTACTACTACTACTACTACTACTACTACTACTACTACTACTACTACTACTACTACTACTACAACTACAACACCGCTATCACAACTACTATTACGCATTTATTAAGTGCCACTGTCTTATGACCAAGCATAAATGCATTGCTCATTTGCGAGTGAAGGACAAGCTGAAGGCCCTTACACAGTAACCGTCTCAGACGAGACTCAAACCCATAGTCACTGCGTTACAAGGCCATCGCTCTAACCACTCGGCAACCGATACGACCTGTCCGGGATACGAACCCTGGTCGCTGAGGTTAAAAGTCGACGCGTTTCCAGTGTTCCAGTTAGGCAACGATATTGTCTGGTGCGACCAGATAGTTCGTTTAGCCTGTTTGGCGCCGTCCGGTCTGTGCAGCGAGTCTCCGTTGCATTATTAGTAGTCCCCACACGAGTCTCCGGCTAAAGCCGAAATGGCGGATGGGGGAATGGCATTGCAATCGCCAAAGCAAGAAGGATGCGGTGGCTGCTGAGACAGGAACAGGGACAGAGGGATTGAGAGACAGACGAAAGGAGGGAATTATACGAGAGTGAGAGAGATGGAGAGAGAGACAGGGATAGATTGACAGTGACAGTGAGAGAGAGATGGAGAGAGAGAGTCAGAGAGAGAGAGAGACAGACAGAAAGAGAGAGACAGAGACAGAAAGAGACAGAGAGCGACAGAGAAAGACAGACAGACAGAGACAGAGACAGACAGACAGATAGATAGACAGACAGAGACAGAGACAGACAGAGACACAGAGAGAGAGACAGACACAGAGACAGACAGACAGAGAGAGAAGGAGAGAAGGGACAGGAGAAGAGAGGGGTTAGCAATAGAAAGTATAGAGTGAGGGAGATATAGACACATGAAAATAGGAGAGGGAGAGACAGACAGACAGAGACAGACAGAAAGAGAGAGAGACAGACAGAGACAGACAGAGAGAGAGACAAAGAGAGAGACAATGAAAAGCAGGAGAGGTAGAGAGAAACAGACAGCCAGTAAGACAGAGACAGACAAACGGTGGAACTGGGCGACCTCGTCATCTGATCTTCCCACCAACAGTGTGCAGTCGGTGTACTCGTTCCTATTCGATCTCGCTAGGGGGCGCAACAGGAACAGACCTCTTGAAATATCATTTCGTCCTGGTGGAGATTTGAACCAGTCAGAGTTGACACTAGACTCTCACACCTCATGGGGTTGATTAACTATAGCCGATCAATTTCGTCTGCATTGATGTCTACTCTTACCAGACATATATTGCTCCAACGGAAGTAGCGCAGTCTTCGTTTTACACAGTAACTCGTTAAGTTCTTACTTAAGCGCTGGGTTCCAGAGGGAAACATTCAGAGGGAGAAACAGAGAGACCCACAGAGAGAAACACTGAGCGAGACAGAGATAAAGAGAGAGAGAGAGGGAGAGAGATAAACGGAGAGAGAGAGAAAAAGAGAAAACTTTAGAGAGATAATTAACAAAGAGAGAGAAACATTGAGAGAGACAGAGATAGATAGATAGATAGATAGATAGATAGATAGATAGATAGATAGATAGATAGATAGATAGATAGATAGATAGATAGATAGATAGATAGATAGATAGATAGATAGATAGATAGATAGATAGATAGATAGATAGATAGATAGACACACAGACACACAGATACACAGACAGAGACAGAGACAGACACAAGAGACAGAGACAGAGACAGAGAGAGCATCCTCAGTGTGTACCGATGCGAATGGAAAACACAGGACAGAGATGAATGTGTGTAACTGGTGGGTTGCCTGGTTTATGACTTTGAACGCCGCAGTCTACGTCGTAATGTTAAATGGTGATAGCCAGTCCGACGTCTCATTGCTTTGCACGGAACCAATGGGGGTCGGACTAACGCTGGGAATTGGGTTCTCTATGGTGGAGGACTGGAATGGGTTATCAGAAGGCGAGTATGGGTGATTAGAGGATGGGTGGATGGGTGATTAGAGGATGGGTGATTAGAGGATGGGTGGATGGGTGATTAGCGGATGGGTGATTAGAGGATGGGTGGATGGGTGATTAGAGGATGGGTGATTAGAGGATGGGTGGATGGGTGATTAGAGGATGGGTGATTAGAGGATGGGTGGATGGGTGATTAGCGGATGGGTGATTAGAGGATGGGTGGATGGGTGATTAGAGGATGGGTGGATGGGTGATTAGAGGATGGGTGATTAGAGGATGGGTGGATGGGTGATTAGAGGATGGGTGATTAGAGGATGGGTGGATGGGTTATTAGCGGATGGGTGATTAGAGGATGGGTGGATGGGTGATTAGAGGATGGGTGGATGGGTGATTAGAGGATGGGTGATTAGAGGATGGGTGATTAGCGGATGGGTGATTAGAGGATGGGTGGATGGGTGATTAGAGGGTGGGTGGATGGGTGATTAGAGGATGGGTGATTAGAGGATGGGTGGATGGGTGTTTAGAGGATGGGTGATTAGAGGATGGGTGGATGGGTGATTAGTGGATGGGTGGATGGGTGATTAGAGGATGGGTGGATGAAAGATTAGATTGTGGGGATGGGTGATTAGAGGATGGCTGATTAGAGGATGGGTGATTAGATTGTGAGGATGGGTGATTAGAGGATGGAGATGGGTGATTAGAGGATGTGTGATTAGAGGATGGGTGATGAGAGGATGGGTGGATGTGGGATTAGAGTATGAAGATGGGTAATTAGAGGATGGGGATATAGGTGATCAAAGAAGGGAGATGGGTGATTAGAGGATGGGTGATTAGAGGATGGGTGGATGTGGGATTAGAGTGTGAGGATGGTAATTAGAGGATGGGGATATAGGTGATCAAAGAAGGGAGATGGGTGATTAGAGGATGGGTGATTAGAGGATGGGTGGATGTGGGATTAGAGTGTGAGGATGGTGATTAGAGGATGGGGATATAGGGGATTCAAGAAGGGAGATTGGTGATTAGAGGACGAGGATTGGTGATTAGAGATGCAAGGTATAGGAAAGATAGGTTGGAGGGGAAAGTGATGGGTCAGAACGACAGAAATATGGTTCATTTGTTCACTAGTTTATTCATTATTTACAATAATTAAATTGAATAGGGTCTACGTGAATAGCTAGTTAATTTAGGATGCTATGCTAATTAGTTAATTAATTAATTAATTAGGAAGCCAAAATATTATTTATAGAATAATTGTAAAGAACTTTAGAAAATTAAGGTAAGAAGTAGCTTGTCAAACTGATGGAACTAGTTATAAGATGTTGTCATTAACACTACCATTAAAATGAGAAACTATACACGCGTGACAGCAATAGGTCCATGTAACTAATAAGTGATTAGCCTGCCAAACCAAATTGCTTTAGATGAGCATTTAACCCACAGTTATTAATGACTGTTTTATAGACTCCAACCTTAATCTTACTCTAAGACCGCTCCAGGCAGTATAGTAGTGTTTGGGTTACGCATGCCTGTCATGCAAAATCTTGCGCAAACGAGCCGACAAATGGAGTTTTCACACGTATGAAATTTATAGCAAAAAACCCTTAGTAATTATAAATTACTGTTTTATAGACTCCTACCTTAGTCTTAATCCAAAATCGATTCAGCCAGTATTAGAGTCTGGCTTACGCATGCCTGTCATGCAAGATCTTGTGCAAACGAGCCCACAAATGGAGTTTTTACACGTGTGTGAAATTTATAACAAAATCCTTAAAAGTGACATCTTGACACAGAAGATGAAGTTGAAAATCTGAGGAAGAGACGTTGGAAGACCGACATGTTGACACCTCACGTTCACGCACGCGTAAACTATGGGCCGATAGTTGAAGGAGAGAAGACATAAACAGGTCACGTGCAAGTGCGTGTCGGCCATTAATTTGCCAAAAGAACGATTTAGTGGGCTTAAGATATTGATTAAATGTCACTCGACTGCAGTAAATCGGACGGGGAACGTGTACCATCTGTTTGTAACACGATAAAACGTTGGATGCATGCATGCGCTGGCTTCCCGCTGGCAAACTCTTCCTTTTATTTAGCCAAGTTGAAGTTGTCCGAGTCACATGCAAGGGTGTAACTTTGTCTCACAAGTTGGCGGTGACCAATCATTTCTTCCGGTGTCCACTGCAGCAAGATAGATGACGTCACAAATTTATGTAACCTAAAACAAAAAGTAAGTAAGATAACGTGAAGGCATTGCGATATTTAAGTATATAAACGCATGGATACACCGCCGGTAATTAATTAATGTCGTTACTTAGCCTTACTTCAAACAAAAACAACGTTCTCATGTCGCAAAATATGTTCAGCAGATGTAGAGCCATAAAGTTACGCCGTGGTCCCATGTATTGTATCATCTTACTCTTAGCGCATCTTACATAATGTAAATGTAATGTAATGTAAAACTCAGAAATTTCTCAACGCCACACAAAGCGGCATCAGTTATATACCAATGCTTCGTTACCTTGCACAATGCTTTGCATTGTCGCAAAGTACAGTGTCCTGAGTCTCTTGCGCAGCTACTGGCAAAATGATGTCCAGCATATCATAGTTGAACCGTTCAAAAAATAACCAGCTAACGTTGGCTAATGTAGGGTTCTCGTCTGAATCGCGACATATCTACGAGCCAACCAGTCTTTTCTTAGAGGATTGCGTTGTTGAACGAAAAAGAAGACAAAGCTCGAATAGCTGACCTAATTGAACTGACCTCATTTTTCTTAGAGTTGAGATAAACACACATATAAACAAACCGCCAGACAACAGGTGAAGTTATTCAGGACGAACGTTTCCGAGAGCTTCTGACTTGGCACAGTATGAATTACAAGACACTATACTTAGTGACCGATTCGTCCTTTATTTGTCCGTTTGTTCCTTCGTCCGCCACCCGTCCTTAAGTCCTTCCTTTCGTCTTGTCGTTTGTCCTTTTTGTCCGTCATATATTGTCCGCCCATTTCTCGAATAGTCCTTTCGTCATTTCCTCTGTCCTTTTGTCCGCGCTTTCGTCCGTACGTCCTCCCTTTATATAGTCCACCCTTTTCTCGAATAGTCCTTTCGTCATTTCCTCTGTCCTTTGTCCGCCCTATTGTCCGTCTGTCCGTCCGTTTCCTTCCATATGTCGTCCGTCTTGCAAACGAGAAATAGAGCTACATAATTGAAGGTGGATAGAGCCAATCAGTGACCTGCATACTGAATACTTTTTCTGTCGTTCTGTCTCCATCGTATACGATGTCGTTGCAGCGACGTTTGTGTCTGACGGATGCTGGGTCCATTTGCTGGTCCATGTCCAGCGGTGCATTACATCAGCTGCCCTCACCAGCCACCGAATGAACGTCTTGCGCGGAAAAAGGACGTCTCGACTGACGCAGAGTTTCAGTCATATAATTTATACACATGCATACGCACATACATGTATGTATGCTGCAGTATGCATATGTATATATGAATAAATATGTTTATATGAATACATACAAACATGCATGTATATGTATTTATATGGTCTATATATGGCCTATATATATATAGGGAGGAAAAGAAGAAGCAGAGAAGAGCGGTCCATTAAGCTACCCTGACGGGCAGCCGTTGGTAATGAAGAATTAGCGACTGCATTTTCTCAGCCTCAGCATATAAGGGTGAGTGGCCACTCCTCTCCCTCACCGCGCCGGATTCACCCACTGACCGTGTACGGTCAATGTACTCATTATAACAGAGTTTGCTAGGGAATGAGAAATCTCGACAGAAATCTCTGCCTTGGAATGGATTTGAAGTTTTGAACCCTCAAACTCTCCACTGATAGCCTTTCGCGATTACCACTAGACTATTGCTCATCTATATCTATAAACGAACTCTGCAAAGCCCGAAACAGTAAAATTGCATTTAATTCCTATGTACAATGTTTACACTGCTACCCTTCTACAACTAGCCACGCAGAACCAAACCCCATGGGACAGACAGCCAACGAAGTCAGAACTATACAGGAGAATTCAACCACAGAGAACGAGCAAAAGCCCTTCCAATGCAGATCAAAACAACGCCAAGCGGCCCCTAGCGACCAAAACCCAAAATAATCGCTACAGAATCGTGAACGCCGCAAATGCTCTGACCTACATGTAAATATCACAGAACGCCGCTACAGGTCGTCACGGCTAAATGACCGCATACCTGTTTCTCGTTTTCACGCCAGGATAGATCACATACATCATATGCCTTTGTTTGTGAACAATGCCAACATGATTGTGTATAGGCCCTATACCTATGTATAGGCTATTTCTTATGCGCTACTTATACGCCTATAATGAGCTATTTTAAGGCACTGATACCAATTCTGTGCCTAAACATATTTTAATTCGATGTATTATACATGAAGTCTGTGGCCACAC
>JACEVL010000005.1:618714-631214 GCA_020284085.1 Aporrectodea caliginosa | reverse complement strand
GTCTGTCTGTCTGTCTCGGACAGACACTTTGGTGTAGAGTCCGTTAATTTTCAATGTCGTTTCCAATTAATACCGTTCATTAAAACGTCATATGATCTTAATGGTATGGTTGTAACGGCGCCCACCGCTCTGTTTTTTATGCGTATGGAGATGTTTATATGCGAAAAATTTTTGTTCATAGGCCTATGTCTAGAGCCATAACACTTGTTATATGTATACAATGCAATACCATACGACTGCATTTGATATTGATTTCCTTCTTAGGTTCAGTAGTGCACATACATACATACATACATACATACATACATACATACATACATACATACATACATACATACATACATACATACATACATACATACATACATACATAACTACATACATACTTCGGCTTAACACAAGTAAACTCTTTAACTTGACACAGAAAATGAAAATACCGGAGATTATACATTCGTGCCCTGCAAGCATAAAATGGCTGGCAGTAGGAACTGCATGATGACTAAGATTGTTAATGTCTAAGGCTCTAAGCTTAACTTTGAGTTAGTTTCCTATACATCATCGGGGACAGTAGTCGAATGGAAAGAATGCTAGACCTACAAGCCGTATACATGTACAACACGAGTTCGAGCCCGAGCAGACATCTACATTCGGGAAGACGTATTACTAAAAGGGTAACATAATCCAAGGTCATTTCAAGGTCAAAAGTTCTTTAATTTAAGTGATTAAGTGCTATGGTCATTTTCCCTTGATTTGCCTTTGACTTTGAAATGACCTTGGGCTAAACCAAGGTCATTTCAAGGCCAAAATCAAGGGAAAAGGGTTATAACACAGAATCACTCATAAAATATAACAACATTTGATTGAGCTATGGCCATTCTCTACTTATTGTCTTATTTTGACCTTATCGGCCCAAAAACCAGGTAAAAGGAATAACCAAAATATTATAACAATATTTGGCTGAGCGTTGGCCAATTCCGCAGACTTTCCTCTGAAATTGACCTTTTTGACCTTAAAATCACCTTGGATCGTCTTTCATGTAATAGCCTTGTTTATTATCACAGGTAGCCCTTATCCAGACGAGAAACACAAGAAAGAATGAAGTAGTTTCAACAATTATTGGCCGAGATCTGGCCATTTTCTCTTATTTTTGCTAGATTTCATTTCTTTTAAATCTTGAAATGACCTTAAATGACCCTGAATTTAGTGGCAATATGTTTCCCAGATGTAGCTCTGGTTGAGTAAAACAGAACCAAAAGGTTCATCGAAATCGGACTCTTCGTTAATTTTTTGTGATAAGTGTAAATTATAACGAATGGACCCAAGTTCCAAGACCCGGTAATTTAAGGAGTCTATGATTGCAACTGAGCACATGTAAAACGTTACATGTTAAAGGAAGTTATACATATCGTAACAATTCTGAATTACATTTACAATGTAAATGTTGTAAGTGTACAGTTGTACACGTATGTTTTTAGTACTCTAGACTCGATAGCGACCGTATGGCTTCGACCCTGCTTAGTTTTCAATTAACTGATCGGGTGAGAGCTTTCACCAGTTTGAATTGGTGCGACGCCATTTTAAGGTCCCTCTGTACACTTGTACTTCGGCTTAACGACACTTTTTCATATCGAAGATGATTAGTGTCGGAGGCAGAAAGCATCCTCGTACTCCACGTTTATATTGCGACCGAGTCACCCGCAGTAAAGAACCGAGAAATTAATCTGATAAACCGACCGACCTGGAATCGAACCCGGGCCGCCGGCGTGGCGAGCGGGCTACCAACCCACTCGGCCACTCAGGATCTCTTTCTGTACACTGTAAAGACTGTGGTATATATAGCCCGAGATTAAAATCTCTTAAATAAGCCACCATTGAGGCGAACGGCAACACATGCGCAAAAGCCAACGCCTATGGCCGTTATATCTCTTCTAAACAGTTAGACGAATGGACGTTAGATTATAAATATTTGATGCGATAACTGACACGAGATCCAATCGATTCCGTTATAAAACGTTTGAATACAGATACAAGAAGCATTTGGAAGCTGTTCAAGGACTTAACTACGCAGCTTTTTGTATCTCAGTAGACGTGCAAGTTGCAAGAAAACAAACTAGGTCAGATGTAGGGGCGTTAAGCATTTGCACAAAGGGCATCCATTAAAGACTTCCTCAAAGAAGGACTAGGGTCACCTGAATGAGGACAAGGGGGTGTTTTGCCTAAAATGCGGACGACCACCATGTGAGTTTCGTACGCAGTTATATTAAGTATATTAAGTATATTAAACACCGCCTTCAATCAGACAACAGAGTCTATGGCTGTTGGATCAGCAGACCACTTTCTGGACTCACCGGTACCAAGTTACCCCAGGCCACAGCCCAGGCCACAGCACGGGTCTAAGGTCAACATTATAGCCTAATCTAGGTCTTAGTAGCCGTTGGAGTTCGGACAACCACAATGGATGGTGGGGCTTGGAATGCCTAACACGCACAAGGGAAGCGAAGGGTCAAGGTTGGCTTTTTCAACACGTGTGGTCGACACAGGAGAAAAACGAGACTAAAATACAGCAATACAAGCTTAGGTTTAACTCAGTCTTTGGTCGACTTCTTTATAACCGCGATTTTATAGGTTAATTGCTGTTTAACGAAACTGTGTCACAACAAAAGTGATTAGCGTAACGCTCCTCCTTTCTCCAGGCTTGGGACTGGCAATGCCAGAGTACGAGCAATGGCGGAGTTTTATATAGACTTTTAGTCTATTTCTAACATATGACTAGTCTTCCACGGACCCAAGCAAAGAGAGAGCAGACCTGCAAGCTATCCCTGAGGCAAGCGTGGGTATGAAGTGTTAGCGACTTCGTTTTCTTAGCATGGGCTTACGAGGGACGGTGGCCTGTCCTCTCCCTTGCCGTCTCATCTTCCCACCGACAGTGTACGATCGCTGTGGTCATTACAGCCAAGTCGGCTTGGGGTGGAGGTGGAACAGAAGTATCGAAACAAATTTCTACCATGGAAGAGTGTACGAACATGCTGCTAAAGCGAAAAATAAGAGAAAGTTACTGGAATTTTGAAATCGGATAAGGCAGTGTGCACAGGCGACGAATAAACAGTTATCAATATACAAATCCACCTTCATGATGAAACTACTTCTCCCTTTATGTATGTATGAGCACTTGTTATAGCGCCCCTTCAAGATTTCTACTCAGAGGCGCTCCCGACTACAGCACGGACACTGAATCGGAGTTTCACGCCGAAGCGCATGAGCAATTGCGAGTGAAGGACTTGCCCAGGGTCCCTACGCGGCGGCTTGAGGTGGATTCGAACCCACAACCCTCCGGCTGCAAGGCACCGAACATACCCCTACACCACCGCGCCCGCAACCCCTGTAACCGCCAGTGGAGAAGAACAGCATTACAGTGAGCTAACCACAGTTGCCTCAGGGATAGCTTGCAGGCCTGCTCTCTCTTCTTCTCTCTGTTAACGTTTTCGTGATAAACTCTCACTGAAACCGGTTTGTGAGCAACTCAGTGTCGCCCCACCCCAAATCAAAAGGATTTAATATATATTACCAAAACGCCTGCCGACATAGACCCGCTAGAAATCATCTACGAAGACACCAGAGCGTGACAAGCATGCTTTTGCGACGGCTGACCCAGAAACTGCGATAATTTACGACCCTGGTCATAGTTTTTTTAGTTTGGCCGGGTTGTTCACTGAAAAACACACGGCCTGCTGCTGCTACCTTGCCGCGCCGCTCTATTTCTGAAGTAGTGCTGCGTCCGCCGGAGACGAGTATCCTTACGCCAAGGTCAGATAAGCCGCCTGCGCCAGAGCCAGGCAGCTGAAAAATATTATTGACTTCTTCCGCTTGATGCTCCAGAATATGCATGGAGTTAGAGTATGGAAAGCCGTTTGCCTCAGGAGACTTTATTAACCTATTTAAACCTAGGATAGCTGTGTAGACCATTAACAAGCGTTTGATTGAGTTGACTACAGAACGGCGTTTTTTTACTATGGACAGCTGTTCATTCGAATATATTATGACTAATAATGACTAATGTGTAGCTTATTGACAGCCGTGTAGACTATGGACAGCCGTTTTCTGATTTTGTAATAACAGATTTATATTGCGCCTCTTCTAGAGATACCAGAAACCATATTACAGTGGGCTATCAAGTCGAAAGACGTGAATCTTATGTTTAGACTTGAATGACAAAGATATTAAACAAGATGTTAAATAATAATAGATGTTAAGATATGAAAAATAACAGAATATAGCCTATTGAACGCGTAGGCTAATTCTAAATCTATGGCCCAGGCACTGAGAAAAACCCTAAGAATCCAGCAATGTTGGGTCTTGGGACACATATGCAACAAGTGTAATAAAGTGTCCATCGATTGAGTATGATATCTACCTTGAATGTTTATCACGGAACACAGATATAATTTAAATCAATAGTCAAGACCATAGAGATGTATAATATATAAATATATCACTAGAGCCCCGCATCTACCATCTATGGTGAAGCCGTGACCCTTAAGCTAGGCATAGAGACGTATCTAAGGTCGTTGAGACGTATAATATAAACCGACGTCATCATCGACGTGAAATGCGTGGACACGTCACCAGTTATGTTAATGAGCGCTGGCTAAATTGTGTAGTGTGTGGATGTAGCAACTTATTAAAGCCCGAAAACGTGGCAGCTGGAATATTATTTAATGGATAAGTTGTTATTTTGTGTCTTTTGAATTTTTGCAAGGCGTAAGCTTCGAAAAGAAATTAAAGTCTCGCTTAAGCTTGACTGCGTCCATGAATTTCAACCAATCAAAACGCGTCATTTCAATATAAATTAACTGCGGAGCTCTCGATAAGGTGTTATTATATCTATGGTTGTGGGCTTTTTGGCTTCAAAAATTAGCGAAGGGATTATACGTCATACGGGCTCTAGCGCTGATAATAATATCTCATTGGTCAAGACCATAGAGATGTATAATATATAAATATATCACTAGAGGCCCAGATCTGCTGTTATTTTTGAGGCCGCCGATTTCGCCATTTTGTATACTGCAAGGGTCAAGGCCTTTTGAGAAATCGACGTCATCGTCGACGTTTATTGCGTGGACACGTCACCAGTTATGTTAATGAGCGCTGGCTGACGTCAGGCAAGCTTAATTTCACAGTGCAACATCAGCTGTGATAGGCTACCCAAAGTAAACATCGATATCTATATTTAGAATGCATACTCGTTGGGTCAAGGTCGCTTAGCGATTGTGGCTTCGCCGAGACCTGAAGGAAACATACGTCATACGGGCTCTAGCGATGATAATAATATCTCATTGGTTACGACCAACATTTCATCCGCAGATCAGCGTGTTTTCTGATTTTATAATAACAGATTTATATTGCGCCTCTTCTAGAGAGATCAATAACATATTGCTATAAAAATAAATACATAAATGACCATGTCTAGTATCCTATCTGATTTCAGCTTGTCTTCTCCGATTCTGTGTTTGATAATAATTGTGTAGATTTTTAACGTAGTCCTATTTTCTTCACCAATAGAAGGCTAAGAATTTCGACTCCTCCGGCGTGCCATATTCATTCGCCACCGCTCGGCTTAGTACCATCCAACAACGACGTTCAGGTTGTCGAAGCCTTGCTGCCCGCCTCGATACCCCTCCCTGGTCCTCTCCCTCCCTGGTGCTCTCCCTGGTGCTCTCCTTGATGCCCTCCTCGATACCCCTCCCTGGTGCTCTCCCTCCCTGGTGCTCTCCCTGGTTAGGGTGGTCCTAAAATTTAAAAGTTGTTATTTCCCTGATGGTACCCTCTCAATCTGTTACCTTGCCTTAGTAGTAAATAAGTGCAAAATTTTAGCTTGATTGATTGATATTTAGTGGTCGCTCAATGCTCGTGACTTTTCACTATATTGACTAATCACGATAATATTGCTCTTCACAGGCTAATGCCGAAGAATAGACAAATCAGCTTATAAAGTATTAACAAAAACGTTTTAAACCAAAGAAACAAACTGGACAATGTAGACTGTAAGAGATTGAGTGACAAACTGAATATTGATATAAAGTCATTCATTTAGTTTTTGAGTAATAGAAAGTTGCTGCAAAGACTGCCATTTACTGAACAATATCTGCATAACAGATTTAGAGTTTTAGATTGTTGAAGTCCCAGAAGAAGCACAGACCTCTTTGCCTCAGGGAACTGAGCTCTGTGCTCAGATACAACCTTAACTAGGTATTGTTTTGCTCTTCATTTTGGTGACGGATGAGCTGAATTCTTGGATGAGTTTTACACCCTGCTCGGCATTGTCGTTCACAACCCTGAGACTCTGTGCGCAATGTTTCGCCTTCTGAAAGTCCTCATTTTCTTCCTGTTGCTCGGTATCAATCAGAGTTAGGAACTTGCTGGGCAGTTCAAATATCTCAAACAAGTTGAGAGTACTGACGATCACAAAATCTTCGAGCTGCTTGCTGCCACTACTGCTCACCTGCATTTGAATGCATTTTGGCGGCTCGTTCAGTCCTGGATTTTGAAGTCCCTTGACCTTCTTTCGCTTTACTCCATGGTCGATGGCAGGGTCAAAAAAAGACAAAGGCTATCATCTCCTAACTCATATGCCACAAGTGCCTGGACAGAGCCTCGGTGGTTGCTGCAGAAATGACGTCATTTGTTTCCTTGTACTTCAAGAGAGACTTCAGATGCCGAAGGAAATTGGAAGGCGCTCTAATCGTGTTGGGACAAGAAATCCATGCTTCTGTGTATGCCAGACTAGTAAACAGGGTGATGTCTCTAAGTGACTTTTCTTCCCGGACTGTAAGTCGGAATTGTTCTCTGAACATCCAGACTTTGATGGAATACAATATCTTTGCCCTCCATCTGGCTTGGTGCATTGCATCGGGTGCCATCAATCGGATAAAATCATCATCAATAGCCTAAAGATGACAGTGAGTTCAAGTAGTTCGCTGTGGTCATCTCAAGGCTGGTTGCTAAATTGTAAAAAGTTCTTGGCAAATTCAATTGCATCAAGTCTGAGTTTATTGTGTGCTGTTACAATTTCTGAACAAGTAGTTCGCGGTGGTCATCTCATGGCTGCTTTTAGTTCTTGAAGTGCTGTCTTGAAGTTATCTGTACCCATGTGTGGCCAGTTCTCATGGAATCGCTTACAACGTGCCATGTCTGGACCACTTGATGGTTCAAATGAGTGTTTAAAAACATCCCTAGGTATGACTTCGGGCACATGTTGCCAGCCAGCAAGATGCAGTAGGTCTTTTCAAGTTTAATCTCAATCAGAGAACATGCGCCATTGCGCCTGCTGGACATCTGGTGTTTGATGCCGTGGTATCGAGGCACATCGCTTTGACCCTCTCTGTCACCCACTCCATTCAACCCTTCAACACTCTCACAGCAGCTTGACTGGTTTCTTCACCTGTACCATGATTTAACTTTGGCACTCCGAGTTATTGATCTTCTTCATATTCTGTGACCAATACTGGCAATCTATCAACCGTCTCTCTTCCGGTAATTTCAGGAAGGATCTTCCCATCCCAAATTTCCCAATGTACAGTTAGATCTCGAGGTACTGGTCCATCTCGCCGACTAAATTCGAGTTTTACTTTGCCAACAACCTGACTGCGGCTTGCAATCCTGGCTCTGCGAATTGAGGCTCGATTGATTGCAAACTCACCAACGTCATGTCCCGGGCTTTTTGCTGTTGCTGCAAGCAAATACGTAGCATCTCGGTCGCTCACATTTGGCTTTGTTGAGCGACCTCTAAACTTTGTGCAATTTCAATCAAATTTGGCAGGAATCATCGTTACATGAGGCATAACAGAATAAGAGGGTACCATCATAAATTTTGAAAACTTTATCTTTTTACATAGCTTTGAGAACCACCCTATCCCTGGTGCTCTCCTTGATGCCCTCCTCGATACCCCTCCCTGGTGCTCTCCCTGATGCTCTCCTTGATGCCCTCCTCCTCGATGCCATCCTAAATACTTACTAAGGAAATGCGTGGAAACCTGAATATAAGTAATTTGGAACAGTGTTGTAAATGTTTGCGTAGATTTTACTCTATCATTCTACAGCTCAAACATAACCAAGAGACTGTAACAACAACCCAAGTTATTGCCTGGTAAGACCTTCGCGTACCTGTATATTGTGCCAGATATATCCACGTTGAAGAAAACAAGAGTAGTAGTGTTCTTAGACTAACCCCTCCATCCCCGATTGGCAGGCAGGATGAGTATGAATTGCTAGCGACCAAACGTTCTTAGCAGCGGCAGATGACGGCAGATGACCAGCCCTCTCCCTGGCTGTCTCATCTCTCCACAGACAGTGCATATTTTAACAGAGTTGGACTACTGGGACAAAGTCTGCTACTCTACTTCCAATGTTATCGGAAACTAACATGAAAGTAGAGTATTACCTGGGACAAATCACCAAAACTACTGGGACAAATCCTAAAACTACTGGGGAAAATCCTAAAACTACTGGGGAAAATCCTAAAACTACTGGGGAAAATCCTAAAACTACTGGGGAAAATCCTAAAACTACTGGGGAAAATCCTAAAACTACTGGGCCCCAGTAGTTATACAGTTAAAATATGCACTGCATAGAGCAGTCAGTGGAGCAGCTTATTCGAAACATCCTTTCCTTCGAAACTTGCATGTAGTGCATTGTGTGGAAATTGGTCAACTGGCATTCTCTCTACATGTCCAAACCATCGGAGTCTTCGTTAAACGACTTTGTCTAGCAGAGTTGTTTGGATGCCTAATGAATGTCTTATGTCATCGTTTCTTATTTTCTGTAGCCTTGAAATCCCTGCTACCTATTAACCCGAGGTATTGCATCTGCATGGACCTTCGCAAGGACTAAAATCTGTTTCGAGATTTACGCTCCACTTCAGTCCCTAGAGAACTCGGCTATATCACCGTACACTGTCGGTGGGAGGATGAGACGGCGAGGGAAAGGACTGATCACCAGCCCTCATAATGCCGAGGCTGAGAAAAGAACCCCCGACCTCGCATCGCTATCATTTCATACCCATGGCTGTCTCTCAGGCTTCCTCAGTGCTACTAGCCTATATAGGCGGCTGCTCTTCTTCCCTCCCTTTCGCCTTGCTTCATTTATCGACCAAATCACGCGCGTTTCTTGTTCCTTACCTACTGCAAGTCTTGCATGTGTACATTTTCTGCCTGCGTTAATACCTGACAGCATCCATGTTTTTTTCCCAGCTGTCTGTTTTTTTAGCCAACCTGTCTGACTACAAGGGATGCGCGACAATCTTTTGGTTAGCGTGTTGAACTGTCAATAGAGAGGTCGAGGTTCAAATCCTCGCCAGGGCAGAAGTTTGTTTTCTGCGTCCCTAGCCAACTCAAATAAAATTAGTACATTTTCATTCATTCATTCATTCATTCATTCATTCATTCAGAGAACTTATATAGCGCCCCTCCAAGATAACCTACTCAGAGGCGCTCCCAGCCCAACATTTGACCGTATAGACTATCGGTTCTTTCTTTCTTTCTTTCTCCTCCGTCAAGTATTCGCTGACGATGAGGCTCTAACAAAACTTCTCCATTTCGGTCGGTCTCTTTGCGAGTTCTATTGAGTGGCCGAGTGGGTTGGTGCCCGCTCTCCGCGCCGGCGCCCCGGGTTCGCTTCCCGGTCGGGTCGGATTATCAGAGATTAATTTCAATCGGATCTTTACTGCGGGTGGCTCGGTCGCAATATAAACGTGGAGTACAATACAACACACAATACAACACATCACAATACAACTGGGGCGCGGTGGTATTATAGGGGTATGTTCGGTGCCTTGCAGCTGGAGGGTTGCGGGTTCGGATCCACCTCAAAGTCGCCGCGTAGGGACCCTGGGCAAGTCCTTCACTCGCAATTGCTCATGCGCTTCGGCGTGAAACCCGATTCAGCGTTCGCGCAGTAGTCGGGAGTGCCTCTGAATGGGAAATCTGGTTGGGGCGCTATAACAAGTGTTCAAATACAATACAATACAATATTGCCCTTCTTAAGTCCCATCCTCTGTCTTCTATGTCCTCCAGTACGTTATCTATCCATCTCTTCTTCTGACGTTCTCTGCTCCTTGTTCCCTATTATTAAGACTATCAGTTAGGTAAGATCAAACGGCGATTGAAAGGACCGCTCACCCGCCTGCATATGCAGAGGCTAAGAAAACTGAAGTCGCTACGTTCTACGGGGTTAGCCCAAGGTGCTGACACGGGGAGAGGTGGAAAGAGACAGGTAGACTGACCGGAGCGGATCAGTGTCTGTCTGACTGTTTGCTTATCAATCCCTAAAACTCCTTCTCTGCTTCATAGTCCCCGAACTGCGAGGTTTGTTTATTTCTTCGTCTACTTCTTTAGCTGTCTAGTTCCCTGCTTCATTACGCCAATCTGCCCACATCCATGCCTGCCGATGCTTTGTTTACATCTCTGACTGCCTACTTCTCCGTCTAGTCGACTCGCTTAGTACTTCCCTCTCTGCCTACTTCATTGTTCCGTCTCTGGTGATTGCTCCATCGTTTCTACGTCGCTCTGCCTACTTCATTCTTCCCTTTCTGCTGAATATGTCTCTCTGGCTACTTATTTGTCTGCGTGACTCCCCCTCTTTCGGTGTCTTACTCCTCCCGATTGGCTTCTGGGTACGTGGCACTGACGCCATTAAGCCAACTCCTAGCCTTTTCTCCAAGCTCACTTCTTTGACGTTTGACTATACTTACTCTCCATTAAGCCTACTTCTGCTTGTCTGCCTTCTCTCTTTCTTTTTGTCTGTCTGTTTGTCTGTCTATCTGTCTGTCTAGTGTCTATCTATCTATCTATCCGTCTGTCTATCTGTTTTTCCGCATGTTTGTCTATCTCCCTGTCTTTCTGTCTGCTTTTCTGTATGTCTGTCTATCCGTCTATCAGTCTATGTGTCTTTCTGTATGTATGTCTGTCTATCTGTCTGTCTATCTGTCTGTCTATCTGTCTGTCTATCTGTCTGTCTATCTATCTGTTCATCTGTCTATCTGTCTGTCTGTCTATCTGCCTGCCTGTCTGTCTGTCTGGCTGGCCGGCTATCAATGCCTCAACCAACACTGTCGACCTTGACTTAGTTCGACTGCTGTGCATGCGGCCTCGCCTGCAGGCCTCCCATGCACTCCTCCTCCTCTCTCCCCAATTTCCGACACTGCCCAATCCCCCTTCTCTCCCCTCACCACCCCTCCTCCCCCTTCTCAGACCCTTCTCTGTCCGCTGCTCCGTTGACGTTGATCGATGGCGGTCTGGGGGAGCAGCCGCTGGCGTCGGCTGGCGCCTCAGAGTCTGATGGCGATTTATCGTCGAGTGCTCAGCCCTGACGCATGAGACGGACGCAAGGGGGCGGGCAGTAGAACAGACACAGACAACGACGCAGACGCTCAGAAGGAATGATTGACGAGTCGGCTTTAGTCGCCTCTACTTCTACTTTCTTGTTTCTCTCTGTCTGTCTGTCTCTCTGTCTGTCTGTCTGTCTGTCTGTCTCTTTCTCTGTCTGTCTGTCTGTCTCTCTCTCTGTCTGTCTGTCTCTCTCTCTCTGCCTCAGTCGAGTCACCTCCTTCATCTTCATTCACATCAGCAGCTATACCGATATCCTCACCTTATCCTCAAGCTCATTCCAACGAAGCATTCTCATACTCATTAGAGTCATTCCTATCCTCATGAGGCATACTCATTAGAGTCATTCTCATCCTTATTCGAATCATTCCCATCCTTCATTTGAGACAGTTTATTCTCATTTGAGTCATTTTATCCTCATTTGAGCCATCCTAATCCTCATCGTCATTCAAATTCTCATTTTCTTAGCAATATCCTCATCTCATCCTCAAGCTCATTCTTGTCGCCCATTCTAACGGCATTTCAGTCGTCTTCGTTTCATTTCACTTTCTTCTTTCTTTAATGCATCTGTTTTCCTATTTCACTTTTTATTTTCCATCCTTCCTTCCTTTTTCTTTCCTTCCATCCATCCTTCCTTCCTTCTTCCTTCCTTCCTTCCTTCCTTCCTTCCTTCCTTCCTTCCTTCCTTCCTTCCTTCCTTCCTTCCTTCCTTCCTTCCTTCCTTCCTTCCTTCCTTCCTTCCTTCCTTCCTTCCTTCCTTCCTTCTCATCGCACATGACATCAAACAATCATCATCGTCATCATCATCGTCGTCGTCATCATCATCATCATCATCATCATCATCATCATCATCATCATCATCATCATCATCATCAGTTCCTGAAGCCAGCAATATTGAGGCGATGTGTGCGAAGTCGTGATCTGTGTTCTTTGCGGTCATTTGTCAACTTCAATGTATTTCTCTTGTTTATTCCAGATAGCCCTGTCAAGTCTTGCTTTGTATTGTCTATCCAGAGCAGTTGTGATCTTCATTGTTTTCTTTCGGTTGAGGCTTTGTTTGGAATTCGGTAAACAGTCATTCTCTCATAAACAAAAGATGCAGCTATATTGCAGAGCAATTGT